>CAJNDT010000291.1:0-29221 GCA_905221615.1 Symbiodinium sp. CCMP2592 | reverse complement strand
CATGACAGTCAAGAAGTACTGCGACGTGACTGGGTTCGATCCGACTAAATTCAAGACGGTACCATCGCCGAGTCCAGCTGAGGAGACTAAGAATCACCCAGCTCGCGCTCCGGCACAGTCAGGTAAAAGCCATCGATGCACGTGGTGTGGACACACCATGCCTGTTGATAAGGATGGTCGTCTTGTTCCGCCTCCACCTATTCCCAAGGCGCCAGAGGAAGAGGAGATCAACGAGGCTAATCGCGGTGCACTTGCTCCGCAGGCAGCAAGCATTCTCATGAGATTGCTTTATGCCGCGCGCATTTGCCGCTTTGATCTTCTGCGCAGTATCAACAATCTCGCACGCAAGATCACGAAATGGACCAAGAAGGAGGATGCGCTGCTTCATCATCTCATGGCCTATGTGCGCCAGTCCAAACATCACATGATGATTGGATGGGTCGGGAACTCCTTGGAGGACTCGTCCATCGGGCTGTTTGCAGATGCGGACTATGCAGGTTGTGGAGAAAGTTTTAAATCTACCTCCGGTGCTCACTTGCACATTCAAGGTTCTCACACAAGATTTCCCTTGGCGGGACTTAGCAAAAGGCAGGGGTGCTTGAGTCATTCCACACCTGAGGCCGAGATTGTCGCGGCCGACTTTGCCATGTCACGTCTTGGATTGCCTGCGATCACGTTGTGGCAGCAGCTTGGGGGGCAAGACCCCAACTTCGTCTTCTACGACGACAACCAGACCATGATCGGGGTGATTCGCACGGGCAAGAATCCGACTATGCGTCATTTGGAACGTACACACGGCATCTGCATTGGATGGATGCATTCTATCTTTCAGGAAGGTTACGTTTCTCTTGCCTATGAGGTCACTGCCAAGATGTCAGCGGACATACACACCAAGTCGTTCAAGGATTCTGTGTCCTGGACACATGCGTGTCAGCTCATCAACATTTTTCCGCCGGCCATCATTGGCTCCCAGGAGATCATGGATCTGATGCGCCCTACTCATACACAAAGCACGGATGAGAAGGGCCAACAGCATTACTCGTTCAAGAGCGAGGTGCCTTGTTTTCCTTATACGCAGACGCCGATCCTCCCTCAGGTGTTGTATCGCGCTGGATTGTCGAGTAAGGCAGGCTTGCAAGAACATGACAGTGTGGACCCCATCCTGGTTGTCAAGTTCCCGCGCATGCTGCGGGGGCCGCCTTCCGCGTTGCCGCCTGGTCGCTACCTTCGGTCGACTTGGATTCTTCGTGAAGGGCAGTGGCACCACATGGAGGACCGTGCTGCTATCCTTGATCAACCGGGCAAGTTCGACCGCTATGTGGAGCGTGCTGTGTTTCAGTACCATCCGGTACGGGGGCATTTGCGCACAGCCGCTATTGCGGACGTCCTTGCGCCGCCGTTTTTGCCTCCTCCTGCCCCGCCTTTGGGCCAGTCTTATGTGCGCGCCCTGCCCGCCAAATGGCGAGCGGTGGTTGTCACACTGGCGCGTGCCATCCATGGGGGGTACCAGGGCTTTACATTACCTCTTTGTTTCAACGGCCAGTCCAAAAGTCAAGCCTCCCAATTCGGCTATGACCAATGGTCGTCAGTGTGCGAGGATGTATGGCATGATGCGGCTGAACAGAAAAGGGAATATCAAGGATATGATGGAGCAATTGTGCCTCACGTGGTCAACTTCGCCGAAACCAAACCCAAGGAGGGCCTGGTGATCCAATTCCTCGACCACGATGGAGGGTTGGTCCATACTTACAAAATCCTTACAGCCGTTGGAAATACCGTATCACTATCAAAGATGCTCCAAAGGCAGTGACGGTGTGGACATTGGTAGGAGTCGATGAGGAGAACTGGTGGAATGAGTATGCTCCTGGCAAGGACTGCATTGCGCAGCATGCTCCCGATTCTCACTACGACCCTGGGTTGCAAGTAAATGTTCTGAGTATGGGGCGAGAAGTTGACGACGCCATGTGTGCCTACCTCGTCGACGTGGTGGAAGCGAGGAAAAACAACCCTAACTCCGTGATCTTCATTGGCGCAGGGGTGTTGGGCAAGAATTCGTGGCTGAGTCGGAAAATCGCTGACAACCCTGAAAGGGCCAAATTGCGGACAGACTACCCATGGGGGGAGGTCGTCCAAAGAATTGCGCGCAGAGCGGCATCATGGGGGTTCCAAAGCATCATCGAAGTACCTCCTCGAGTACCAGTCCAGGAAACCAAGCAGTACAAGGGACTTCAGGAAGATGCCATGTGGAAGAGCATCAAGATCCAAGGATGCACTCACGGGCAACGTTATACCTTTCGGGATCCTGTATCTCCCGGAACCGCCGTTGAGCTCGGCTACTGCAAGGATGAATGGGAGTACCTTGCCGCAAACGTCGCGTTGCATCCTAAGTCGTCTGACGTGTGCTCGTCCAAACATTTGCACATGACTGATTCGGACGCTAAGGATCAATCTGATAAATGCGAGTTGACTAGCCAAATCTCCAGGAGATTGCTTAAAGCCTTGAAATTTCAGGCAACGGGCGATGGGAGATTGGTAGCAATGCCGTCGAAGGCTGGTGGACGAAAGCCTGACCGCATGATTGTTGACCTCTGTGGCTTGGGCAATGGCTACGCCGTGCCTAAGTCAACTAAGGGATGCGCTCGCATAACTTGCAAAGAGCTAATTGGCTCTAAGGCCGATGAGGACAGCCTTATCGGTGCAATGAAGGATTCGTGCCGGAATGACCTGCGCACACCTGTGCTATTCGTGGCGTCGCTTTTGCGATCAGGTGTTGGTCCTGGAAGTAGTGAAGGGGCTTGCGTGGGGGGTGAGAAACGTTCCGGTGGGAAGTACAAGGTTTTCAGAAGTGTCTTGAAATCTCTCAAACGCCTGCTGAAGAAGTGTGCGGAATTTTTCGACGTCTATTTTTCGCTTGACATGCCTTCTTCATGTTCATGTTGGTCTTGGCCAGAGTTGCATGCTCTTGTTTCAAGTGGCAAGGTGACGAAGGTTAAGGTTGATGATCATGTTGTTGCTGGTGGCGATGGTGGTGGACGCAGGATCATGTTCTCTAACATGCCTGAAGCGGATCGTTTGATGGTGAGAATGGATGATTTCTTGGACCATGAATCGAAGAGCAGTTTGTCGCAGCGCATTGATGTGTCATGGCGGTCGATTGCGAGGAATGTTCGCAGCCTTGTTCGAGCTCATGTCAGTGTCAGTCATGTTGCACATGAATCTGAGGACATTGCATGGCAGCAACGTCAGTGTATAAACGCTGATGAAGGGGCTATAACACAGCCCCAACTAAGGAACAACTAAGGTCTGACCCGACGGATCGGGGAAGGGTGCCTCTTACAGAGCACCCGGAACCGTGAAGTCGCATAAGGGTGGGTACTTCTCTCTCACGGAGGAAGGACCGAATCCCGAGCCATGGGTGAAAGCTACAATGCCTACGAGCTGGCCTTCGAAGGAGTGGACCATGAAGAAGTTTTCCCTTCTGGTGGGATGATGCGGACGTTCCTGAAGTTCCACAAGTTTCTGCAGATGTATTCTGAGGACTCGTCGCAGAGCGTCTCGCTCCCGCCAAAGATTACGAAAGACAAAGTGGTCGACTATGATCTCATTCGCACATGGGCAGCTTTCAAAGCACCTCCTTTGGTCTTGCTGTTCACGTGTGCAAATCTGTCGCCAGGAGGGGATCTTTCCATTCGAGTTCGAGAAATCCTCAAGGCTTGCTTGTTCGCCGCCCCGGAGGAGTACCTGAATAAACCTTATGGGGAGGTTCTCGCCATGGTCATCAAGTTTGGTGGAGGTCTCAAGCACATTGTTGCTGATTACGGAGGGAAGTTTCATGCCATCACTAGATTTATGGTGGATGAGGAAGTGATCCGTGATGATGCAAAGTTGGCTGTGGTTGAACTGGAACAAGAAAGACAACAAGTTCGGTTCGACTTGAACACTGCAACCAGGAACATCGTCAATGCGGACGTGTACTACAATCTCGCCGTTCTCATCAATTCCGTGGAGACACCCTACCAGGCCGTGACAGACACGAGAATTCAACAATGGTATACGGTGAATCAGGACTACTACCACAAGTTGCCTATGTCAGGCAGAGCACCTGACCAATCCGACCTGTTGGGAGAGCCTACGTTATGCAGGGTGTGCAAGCTGATGTACATGTTCGCAAAGCACACTGGGTATGGGCTTCGGACCTACAACCAGGAATGTGCAGCGGGCAACGATGGCGCTTCGCCAATCAATGTTCACCAGCTGGCTTCAATGATGCGCACATTGCCTCAAGGCATGGGACATCCGCTCGCCTTTGCGATGAACTCACTCCAGGCGTTCAGTGTTTGTCTCTACGTGCTTCATTCCTATGTATCATGGATCGATCCACAAACTGGACTCCCGCACTATCGATGGTCTAACGACGTGCTCCCCGATTCCGACTACACCACGTATGCTTTCCTCAAGTACCATGTGGATGCCGTATGTGCAGCTCAGGACAAGAACGGTTTACAATTGCCGGATGCGTTCCGTGGCTACGCCTGGAATCAATGCGGAGTTAAGGGTACGTGGGGTCGACTGCTCTACCAAACGCGCCACATTGGGCATATAGGAAGCGGAATTCCAACAGATGAGGGCACCAAGTCCGCTTATGCAAGATGATGGCCTGTTTCCGCCCAACCTTCAACGGCATCCTAGCTGGGTATACTCAACGGGGAGAGTTGCGATGCCTACGGCAAGCAACCTCGAACCGGAAGGAATCGTGCACCCTGAGCATGGAAGAACGCCGGAACCATCGCAAGGATCCGCTGCCGGACCTCGAGCCACCCCTAGCCACGGACCAAAGAGGGCAAGGACGGACGAGGCAACGGCATCGGCGTCGTCATCTTCTGCGGCACCTCCTCCACAACAACCGCCTTCGCAACCGGAAGAGGAACCATCGCAACCGACATGGGAGGAAGCTCCAATCCCTGCTGGCGCTCAGGAAAGTTGGTATCATTATGTCAACATCAATGAGAAAGGCTGTCGTTCGATTTTGCTGACGACGACCCGTGATCACGACGAGTACCCACCTACCATCGATGAGACGCCAAAGTTTGTGGCCAACCACGACGTGGGGACCACGCCGGTTCAGCATTACGTCAGAAGACTGGTGACCTATTTGGCAAGGATTCGTTCCGTCTCACAAAGTGATGACAAGGGTCTCAACCTGAAGGTCTACGTGAAGCTGAGTACAAAGGCGTGGCTTCGGATGTATTCACGGCTGTACCATGCATTGGCATTGGTATCATGCGTGCATCTTCCTTCTCCTCCAATGCTCACCTCGACAGTGATGATCGAGGCAGATCGCGATCTTGTCGACAACGATGACATTCCGGAAGAAGCAAGGATCAACACCATGAACACGCTGAACGGATTTCGCAATAGTTTGGGTATGGGTGGCAAACCTGATGCCGCGACTATGCGCTCTCAGTGCACAATCCTCGTCCAGGACTTTGACATGGTTGCAAGGACCAGGTGATCAACGCACACGGTGAGAGAGAACCTCGGCATGCATGGATGGAGCGAGATCTACATTGTGAGCCCGTCGATCACCACAGGTGCCAACTACAACTTCCAAGTCACAAAAGGATCGTTGGAATCTGTGAATGCGACATTGGATGGCTTGACTGAAGAGCAGCTTGCAACCGTCACACTGCATTACCATCTGTCTCTCCAGGCAATCCTCATCGAGAACATGTCTTTTCCGATGAGTGAAGTCGGAGACGGAGCAGCGATCCGTACTGACTTGCAGCGACAGCTCAAGGTGACGTACGTTGACCCTATCATCGCAGCAGGGAAGCGTACCACGCGCCCTCCAATTGTCAACATCAACCACGACTTACGGTTCGTTGGAGCAGCTAGCAACTACCTTCAGCACAAAGCTTCTCTGTTCAACGGTTTCCACGCGCTGGGAATGTATATTGAACTGGAGTTGCGAGCCCGAGCATGCGTGGTGATTCATGGATCTTCGTTTTGGTCAAGAATGTACAGCCAGATGAAGCATGCGTCATCAGGCGTGCATACACTGTCAGCCGAAAAGGTGCCAGCACCGGACTCTCGGGTCAGGTTCAAATTGGGCTACGCTATCTATGAGAAGCAGCTGTTCTGCGAGAAGATGGCATCCACGTGCTTCGTTGAGGCATCGAGAATCCGCTCATGGGATGAAACTGTCCGCGCCGACACAGTCGCTCACCCGTCGCTTGTCGAGATTTGGGAGGACAAGAGTGAAGTCAAGACGTCCACCAAGATTTCGCAGACATGGTTCACGGGAGAACAACAGCAACAGATCAGGTCGGGTGCCCAGGGTGACACGGTCGCTGAATCGTCCGCAGTCACCTGGCAGGACTTTGACATCGCCATGACCGTTCCCGAAGCCTATTACGACAACAGGCACTACTGGTTCCGGATCGACACCTACGCGACCCCGAACACCGGCTATGTCAAAGGGAGAACGTTCTATTGCCCTGGATGTGACGCAATGAAGTTGGCTGAGTGCTACGCACAGGCCTTCTTCAAGCCGACTGGAAACGGGTATCCTGGACACTGCATTGGGTGCGCGCATACTTCAGCCTTGAAGATGCAGCATCAGGTCAGCTCCTTCAATGACTTAGTCGCGTCCCAGAAGTACACCTTGGCTTGCGCAAAGCACCTTTATGACCTGAGGCTTCAATTTGTGGACCCTCGCATGGACATCAAGGAGTTCCTCAAAGCTTGTGCGGAAGTGGTCTACGAAGACATCGGCAAGACGGTTTCTCACTACGGTGGTCTCCGAATCACAGCCAGTCAGGCCATCGAGTACGCGGCATGGGGAAAGGCCAAACAGTTGGCATGGGACAGAGGATACGATTCCGAAGGCAAGACATGCTACATCTGCTACTACGATGCCGGGAACTGCGCTTATGCTGGTTTCATGAGAATGCTTTTGACTCCGGAGGAGCGCCAAGAATGCTACAGAGGGTCAGCCTTGCCCAAGGAGGAACTCCTGGGTGACACGGTGGAGCTGGCACTCGGGCTTCTTACAATTGCAATGAGACACCCAAGTCATTTTCCAAATTGGGGTGGCCTTGAGGGGGCAAATGCGTGCGTGAGGGGGATCGAAAGATCATTCTTCCGCTACGCGTCGGCCGAAGCTATCGAGCTGATCACGGTTGACTCCCCGCGCAAGAGGACACCGCCCAAGAAGAATGAACAAGTCGCTGAGATCGTCAACAACATGTCCGCTGACCTCGTGATTGACTTCACAGTGATCGTCGATGGCGATATCTACCCCGTAGAGATTGCAAGGACCGACGAGACACAGGCCGCTGACAACGTCACGGACGATCCAGGGGTCTCTGTTGCTCCACCAATACCTGCACAGGATGTAGATGTGGATGCACAACCCGAAGAAGAACAAGGTGCAGAAGACCCTGATCCCAGGCAGATGATTCGTGAAGGATTTGTCGCGCAGCTTCAGGACTATGTGGGAATACTTGCTCAGGGCGAAATGTCGGTCGGAAGCAATAGCCTCACGTTCTGTATCGCTTGTGGCAGTGATCAACACCATCTGTCCAATTGCACGGAAAATGCTGCGACCCGGGATCTGATACTTCGAAGCATCCAGATCATCAAGGAAAGCCTTCTTCGATATCCACGTCGAATACCTCCACAACAAGCTGAGCCAATGGACGTTGACACCACAGACCATGTGAGTGTTGCATCCTCGGACCGACGACCCAAGGCCAAAGCCCGACCGCGACGCGGAGGCGAAGCCGTACGGGGTGATGTGGTCTTGATCCGTTACGAGAACAAACACAATCTCTGCACGGATGTGGAGAACCGTCGGGGCTTACATGATGCTTGTGGTGTACCGCTGCAGGACATGGGACCAGAGAACAGTCAGCGGGTGGTGGACCTCATTGAGCAGCTTTCGGACCATCGCGACCGACGCCTACCTCAACGAGGAGACCGTCCTAGCTTTGAATATGATGATACTATTCAGGGCTACACCAATGCAGGCTACGAATCCATCGGCGGCGGAAGGCCAATCCGATGCGGGATTCTCGACCTGATCCCAACCAAGGGTGCAAGCTTCATCCACAATCGATGGGACATCGTGAACGAAGTTGTCCTTCGCAACATCACCCATCATCGAAGAAGGAACGCGGATTGGGCGCTATCATGCATTCAATCTGACCTGCGTCACAGAATCGCCAGGCGCCCAGGCTCGGAATGGCTTGACAACAGGTGCCAAGTGGCATTCAGCAGCGTCATTCGATGTGATGAAGGAGGGTGGGTGCTGATCGATGATTTGGTGAGGCATGAGCAACTATGGACCCATGACAGCAGACGCATCACCGAAGCGGTCTCAAGGACCGATGATCAACAGAGGAAGAGAGTGTACAATGAAAGACTTCAGCTATTGTTCCAAGGGAACATGCTCGCAGCCACGAGACGCCACAAGGCCAAGATTCGGCTGCAGTTCCTGGGAGTGAGAGTGAAGGATCCCGGCACGGAGACTCTTGGATCCGCAGGCTCGAACATGTTGGTATCGATTCCTGACCAGATCACAGAGATCCAGAACAATGATCGTTGCCGGCACAGCCAGAGGTACCTGAACGTTTGCAACGGCTGGGTGAAGCCATGGGCAGTTCGGGCTACGAGTGGTCACTCTGCGCACTCAGATCCCCAGAACAATTTGCTTCAGTTGGACAAGAACAGGTTCGCAATATCTCCATCTATGACCCTCTTGCAACGTCTTGGAGGCGCGTTCCACGCTACGGCATGCCGCAACTTGGATTCCATTGTCACGCAAGGCATCATGCCTGGTTCGGAGGACCCCGACGGGGACTTCGACCATAGGCGCCAATTTCGAGGCAACCAAGGCGGCAGACTCCACAGCTATTGGGGGGTATTCGCACCGTTCGATCACCGGAATGCGACGACCAAGATGCGGGTACATGGACCACAAGCCAAGCACATGCCGCTGGCGGTCCTCCATGTCCCTTCGCAGGACCTTGCACGAGAAGATGGACGTATCACAGACAGCGGAATCATCATCGTTGGCCGAACGATACCGTTCCAGTTCGTCAAGGAGGTATGGTTTTGCGTCCCGAATCCTCAAGATACACACTCTTTCGCTCTGGTGGAAAAGATCTACGATGAACGATTGGAGAAAGAGATGGTGTTGGACTACAATGCATCGCCTTTGCTCCCTGAATTCGAGAGATACCGAACACCAAGCAAGATCATGGAATTGCTTTGCGAGATGCCTCCTGGACCCCACGACACCAGCAAGGAGCAGATCATGCGAGACCTTACGACTGTCCTGGAGTCCCACAGGGAGAACACGGTTCGGCATCACTACATGGACAAAGGGATCAAGTTTGTCATCAAGAATTGGCGACCCGAAGACCTACGCAGAGATGAGGATGGAAGGAGAATGAGGGTGTGCCCGGCATGCTACAACATCGTTCCAGCATGCTTCTCCCGATGCACGTCCTGCTGGTCACAATTCGTTTCTTGCGGATACTACCAAGGTACTCCACAACGGGAGACTCCTACGAAGATCCCCAGTGACTTCATTGCTCAGACAATGGAAGCTGCGGCAGCAGCAGTGCCTGAGGCGACCATCGAGGAGCAGGAAGCCATGGAGACAGAGACCGTTGCGGAACCTGAGGAAATCCCAGAGCCATCTGTCGTCGCGGAGGACGATCCAGAACAGGAACCTGATGAAGAGATGGACACAGAGCCAGGAGAGGACTTTGATGATGCAGTACCAGATGCAGTTGCACAGGAACGACGTCCCGTCCTCATCGCCGGCCAGTCTTTGAACATCGATCCTGAACTACAACTCGCACGTACCGCCATGCAGCCATCCTACTACCCAGGAAAGCGAAATGCCCATTGCATTGACGCCAACATGGCCGCTCTTTCGTATATGGCATTCGTGGTGTGCAGAACCATCTACAAGGCTTGGTCAGGATTCGCGAAGTGGGCGACTATGCCGTTGTTCCAGATGAAGGAGAATTTCGCACTTGGCCAACGCTATGATGTGCTCGGAAAGTGGGGATCTTTGGCTGGAGTGGACAGAGAAACGGGTGTGAGCAGGGATGTGACTGACGAGGAGATCATTCGCTTTGCCAAGGAGCCTGAGAACCTCAAGCAGTACGATCCCAACGGGACTTACACTTTGAAGCGCTTCCGGACGAATCAGATGCTTTCGTTGCTTACACGGGGAGCCAACATGATGGGAATCGGCAGGGACAACTTCAACCCTACTACGTACTTGAAGAGCAACAGGGATGAAGATGTGAAGGCTATGCACTTCTGTTGCCTGAACGTCCTGTGCGAGGTGATTCCGATGGTGACAGGACACCAACAATTCTCAGTGCTACGACCAACGCCAACTGGACCGGTGGACTTCTTGTACATCGACCCCGTCGGTATCCTGCTGACTCATGCCGATCATTCAGTCCAGACCATTGGATTGCTGGTGGACCACAATGTGCAAATGCCTGCGCATTTCATGGACAGATTGGTCAGATCCAAGGCTGAGAGACAGCAAAATCCGACAACCAAACGTACTGAAGCCCTACATCACATCTCGGCCGCTGACTATCTCCCTCCAGGTGGTACTTCCATCATGGACACGCCTGTCACTACGGAGGAACGTGCAAGCGCTTCTTCGGCCAAGGGACCTTCAAAAGGGCGTGAGAGAACTGGAAATGAGCAGCATGGAGGCTGGAACACCAACACCTACCATGACTACATTGCCAGTAAGGGCCGAAACAAAGGCAAGGACAAAGGAAAGCAAAGGGACCCATATCCAGAGGAGAACCTCCGGCCCTGGGACCGCGATCCTACGTCAACGCGAAGATGGTGGCGAGACAATGCTTGAACCACATCATCTTTCAGTTCGTGACCTCTGAGCTTCGCCCGTGGAATGCCATCGCGAATGCTTCTTTCTTCGGTGACGCCTGATTCGTTTGCCATTTCAGGGGATCGTTACTGACGTAGATGAGTGTCACAACGTTTCTAATTGGGATGCAAAGCTCTGATTTTCAATGTCAACGTTGCGGCGGAACATTTTCTGTTGTCCTATCGTGCCATCTTCCGGGTGAGCAGCGTCGGAGACGCAACTCATGGGGGGTGCGAACGGACTGCGATGCCTTGTCAAGTTCTAAGGTGTCACTATAAGAGCTGTGAGCAAGACCGTGTAAAGTGCAAGAGAAGGGGGCACGCTACGCGTCCCTCGACTCTAAGGGGGCACGCTACGCGTCCCTCATCTTTACCTTTCTATGTGACCGCCCACGCAACGTTTGGCTCAAGTCAATGCCCATAGCTAAGTGCTATATGTGTCTTCTATCCTGAGCAATCAGAGCTATCCCGTGCACAGACGAACCGCCGCCGGCAGCGAGTGCAAAAGGAACGGCCGCCGGTTCTGCCTGCATAGGATTGCACGTGTGGAAGTGTGAGAGAGACAGGGTCCCAGTCTGTGGAGAGTGCAAGCCAGCCACACCTATATTCATTACAGCTCTGGTGGGGAGAGCAGCAACATAATCGAGATCAATTCCCCACGCAGCTTTCACCAAGACTGCAAAGGAGGGGACTCTTGCCTCGAAAATGGAGGCTGCGCCGGGCCGATAGTTCGACCCACTAGCTTCAACATGCTTTACAACACATGGGCCTCCACCCTCTTCCCCATAGACTCCTAACACAAGTGAGCCTTGGGGCCTCCGCCGGAATGCAAAAAGTATTATATTCTTAAAACGGCGTAGTAATTACTCCGCTGGCCTGCGTAGGGTGAACGGCACTTTGAGGTACTCCGCTACTCCGCAAGAGCTTGTTAAGATGATGCACAAGTGGGTCGAAACTTTCGGCCCGGCGATGCCTTCTGAATCGTTTCTTAGACGGGGATGTCTGTCTAGGGGACCCTGCAGGAGGTCGTTAGGTCACACAGCAACAAGTTTGGCGAGGTTTGCTGAACAGAAAGGTCCCGGTGAGGCATAGGGAGGACGAAAGTTTTGACCTACTGGGCCTTTCTTGTCTTAAGGCATCTTGCGGAGTAGCGGAGTAGCGACAAGTGCGATTTACGTGGCCTGGCCAGCGGAGTATTTTATACCCCGTTTTAAAATTATACTACTTTAATGGTCCGGAGGAGTAACCGGTGGGTCCTGTGTGCTAGGAGTCTACGGGGGAATGGGGGCCTGTCTTGGACGAAGGAAGGAATAGGTCAAACTTTCGTCCTACCGCCATCGGGAGGACGAAAGTTTTGACCTACTGGGCCTTTCTTGTCTTAAGGCATCTTGCGGAGTAGCGGAGTAGCGACAAGTGCGATTTACGTGGCCTGGCCAGCGGAGTATTTTATACCCCGTTTTAAAATTATACTACTTTAATGTTCCGGAGGAGTAACCGGTGGGTCCTGTGTGCTAGGAGTCTACGGGGGAATGGGGGCCTGTCTTGGACGAAGGAAGGAATAGGTCAAACTTTCGTCCTACCGCAGCGTCAATTTTGGGTGCCAGAGTCCAGCCCAAGCAAACCCAGGGTGAAAGTGTTCGGCTTTGCTTTCACCAAGACTGCAAAGGAGGGGACTCTTGCCTCGAAAATGGAGGCTGCGCCGGGCCGATAGTTCGACCCACTAGCTTCAACATGCTTTACAACACATGGGCCTCCACCCTCTTCCCCATAGACTCCTAACACAAGTGAGCCTTGGGGCCTCCGCCGGAATGCAAAAAGTATTATATTCTTAAAACGGCGTAGTAATTACTCCGCTGGCCTGCGTAGGGTGAACGGCACTTTGAGGTACTCCGCTACTCCGCAAGAGCTTGTTAAGATGATGCACAAGTGGGTCGAAACTTTCGGCCCGGCGATGCCTTCTGAATCGTTTCTTAGACGGGGATGTCTGTCTAGGGGACCCTGCAGGAGGTCGTTAGGTCACACAGCAACAAGTTTGGCGAGGTTTGCTGAACAGAAAGGTCCCGGTGAGGCATCGGGAGGACGAAAGTTTTGACCTACTGGGCCTTTCTTGTCTTAAGGCATCTTGCGGAGTAGCGGAGTAGCGACAAGTGCGATTTACGTGGCCTGGCCAGCGGAGTATTTTATACCCCGTTTTAAAATTATACTACTTTAATGTTCCGGAGGAGTAACCGGTGGGTCCTGTGTGCTAGGAGTCTACGGGGGAATGGGGGCCTGTCTTGGACGAAGGCAGGAATAGGTCAAACTTTCGTCCTACCGCAGCGTCAATTTTGGGTGCCAGAGTCCAGCCCAAGCAAACCCAGGGTGAAAGTGTTCGGCTTTGCTTTCACCAAGACTGCAAAGGAGGGGACTCTTGCCTCGAAAATGGAGGCTGCGCCGGGCCGATAGTTCGACCCACTAGCTTCAACATGCTTTACAACACATGGGCCTCCACCCTCTTCCCCATAGACTCCTAACACAAGTGAGCCTTGGGGCCTCCGCCGGAATTAAAAAGTATTATATTTTTAAAACGGCGTAGTAATTACTCCGCTGGCCTGCGTAGGGTGAACGGCACTTTGAGGTACTCCGCTACTCCGCAAGAGCTTGTTAAGATGATGCACAAGTGGGTCGAAACTTTCGGCCCGGCGATGCCTTCTGAATCGTTTCTTAGACGGGGATGTCTGTCTAGAGGACCCTGCAGGAGGTCGTTAGGTCACACAGCAACAAGTTTGGCGAGGTTTGCTGAACAGAAAGGTCCCGGTGAGGCATCGGGAGGACGAAAGTTTTGACCTACTGGGCCTTTCTTGTCTTAAGGCATCTTGCGGAGTAGCGGAGTAGCGACAAGTGCGATTTACGTGGCCTGGCCAGCGGAGTATTTTATACCCCGTTTTAAAATTATACTACTTTAATGTTCCGGAGGAGTAACCGGTGGGTCCTGTGTGCTAGGAGTCTACGGGGGAATGGGGGCCTGTCTTGGACGAAGGCAGGAATAGGTCAAACTTTCGTCCTACCGCAGCGTCAATTTTGGGTGCCAGAGTCCAGCCCAAGCAAACCCAGGGTGAAAGTGTTCGGCTTTGCTTTCACCAAGACTGCAAAGGAGGGGACTCTTGCCTCGAAAATGGAGGCTGCGCCGGGCCGATAGTTCGACCCACTAGCTTCAACATGCTTTACAACACATGGGCCTCCACCCTCTTCCCCATAGACTCCTAACACAAGTGAGCCTTGGGGCCTCCGCCGGAATGCAAAAAGTATTATATTCTTAAAACGGCGTAGTAATTACTCCGCTGGCCTGCGTAGGGTGAACGGCACTTTGAGGTACTCCGCTACTCCGCAAGAGCTTGTTAAGATGATGCACAAGTGGGTCGAAACTTTCGGCCCGGCGATGCCTTCTGAATCGTTTCTTAGACGGGGATGTCTGTCTAGGGGACCCTGCAGGAGGTCGTTAGGTCACACAGCAACAAGTTTGGCGAGGTTTGCTGAACAGAAAGGTCCCGGTGAGGCATCGGGAGGACGAAAGTTTTGACCTACTGGGCCTTTCTTGTCTTAAGGCATCTTGCGGAGTAGCGGAGTAGCGACAAGTGCGATTTACGTGGCCTGGCCAGCGGAGTATTTTATACCCCGTTTTAAAATTATACTACTTTAATGTTCCGGAGGAGTAACCGGTGGGTCCTGTGTGCTAGGAGTCTACGGGGGAATGGGGGCCTGTCTTGGACGAAGGCAGGAATAGGTCAAACTTTCGTCCTACCGCAGCGTCAATTTTGGGTGCCAGAGTCCAGCCCAAGCAAACCCAGGGTGAAAGTGTTCGGCTTTGCTTTCACCAAGACTGCAAAGGAGGGGACTCTTGCCTCGAAAATGGAGGCTGCGCCGGGCCGATAGTTCGACCCACTAGCTTCAACATGCTTTACAACACATGGGCCTCCACCCTCTTCCCCATAGACTCCTAACACAAGTGAGCCTTGGGGCCTCCGCCGGAATTAAAAAGTATTATATTTTTAAAACGGCGTAGTAATTACTCCGCTGGCCTGCGTAGGGTGAACGGCACTTTGAGGTACTCCGCTACTCCGCAAGAGCTTGTTAAGATGATGCACAAGTGGGTCGAAACTTTCGGCCCGGCGATGCCTTCTGAATCGTTTCTTAGACGGGGATGTCTGTCTAGAGGACCCTGCAGGAGGTCGTTAGGTCACACAGCAACAAGTTTGGCGAGGTTTGCTGAACAGAAAGGTCCCGGTGAGGCATCGGGAGGACGAAAGTTTTGACCTACTGGGCCTTTCTTGTCTTAAGGCATCTTGCGGAGTAGCGGAGTAGCGACAAGTGCGATTTACGTGGCCTGGCCAGCGGAGTATTTTATACCCCGTTTTAAAATTATACTACTTTAATGTTCCGGAGGAGTAACCGGTGGGTCCTGTGTGCTAGGAGTCTACGGGGGAATGGGGGCCTGTCTTGGACGAAGGAAGGAATAGGTCAAACTTTCGTCCTACCGCAGCGTCAATTTTGGGTGCCAGAGTCCAGCCCAAGCAAACCCAGGGTGAAAGTGTTCGGCTTTGCTTTCACCAAGACTGCAAAGGAGGGGACTCTTGCCTCGAAAATGGAGGCTGCGCCGGGCCGATAGTTCGACCCACTAGCTTCAACATGCTTTACAACACATGGGCCTCCACCCTCTTCCCCATAGACTCCTAACACAAGTGAGCCTTGGGGCCTCCGCCGGAATGCAAAAAGTATTATATTTTAAAACGGCGTAGTAATTACTCCGCTGGCCTGCGTAGGGTGAACGGCACTTTGAGGTACTCCGCTACTCCGCAAGAGCTTGTTAAGATGATGCACAAGTGGGTCGAAACTTTCGGCCCGGCGATGCCTTCTGAATCGTTTCTTAGACGGGGATGTCTGTCTAGGGGACCCTGCAGGAGGTCGTTAGGTCACACAGCAACAAGTTTGGCGAGGTTTGCTGAACAGAAAGGTCCCGGTGAGGCATCGGGAGGACGAAAGTTTTGACCTACTGGGCCTTTCTTGTCTTAAGGCATCTTGCGGAGTAGCGGAGTAGCGACAAGTGCGATTTACGTGGCCTGGCCAGCGGAGTATTTTATACCCCGTTTTAAAATTATACTACTTTAATGTTCCGGAGGAGTAACCGGTGGGTCCTGTGTGCTAGGAGTCTACGGGGGAATGGGGGCCTGTCTTGGACGAAGGAAGGAATAGGTCAAACTTTCGTCCTACCGCAGCGTCAATTTTGGGTGCCAGAGTCCAGCCCAAGCAAACCCAGGGTGAAAGTGTTCGGCTTTGCTTTCACCAAGACTGCAAAGGAGGGGACTCTTGCCTCGAAAATGGAGGCTGCCTTCTGAATCGTTTCTTAGACGGGGATGTCTGTCTAGGGGACCCTGCAGGAGGTCGTTAGGTCACACAGCAACAAGTTTGGCGAGGTTTGCTGAACAGAAAGGTCCCGGTGAGGCATCGGGAGGACGAAAGTTTTGACCTACTGGGCCTTTCTTGTCTTAAGGCATCTTGCGGAGTAGCGGAGTAGCGACAAGTGCGATTTACGTGGCCTGGCCAGCGGAGTATTTTATACCCCGTTTTAAAATTATACTACTTTAATGTTCCGGAGGAGTAACCGGTGGGTCCTGTGTGCTAGGAGTCTACGGGGGAATGGGGGCCTGTCTTGGACGAAGGCAGGAATAGGTCAAACTTTCGTCCTACCGCAGCGTCAATTTTGGGTGCCAGAGTCCAGCCCAAGCAAACCCAGGGTGAAAGTGTTCGGCTTTGCTTTCACCAAGACTGCAAAGGAGGGGACTCTTGCCTCGAAAATGGAGGCTGCCTTCTGAATCGTTTCTTAGACGGGGATGTCTGTCTAGGGGACCCTGCAGGAGGTCGTTAGGTCACACAGCAACAAGTTTGGCGAGGTTTGCTGAACAGAAAGGTCCCGGTGAGGCATCGGGAGGACGAAAGTTTTGACCTACTGGGCCTTTCTTGTCTTAAGGCATCTTGCGGAGTAGCGGAGTAGCGACAAGTGCGATTTACGTGGCCTGGCCAGCGGAGTATTTTATACCCCGTTTTAAAATTATACTACTTTAATGTTCCGGAGGAGTAACCGGTGGGTCCTGTGTGCTAGGAGTCTACGGGGGAATGGGGGCCTGTCTTGGACGAAGGAAGGAATAGGTCAAACTTTCGTCCTACCGCAGCGTCAATTTTGGGTGCCAGAGTCCAGCCCAAGCAAACCCAGGGTGAAAGTGTTCGGCTTTGCTTTCACCAAGACTGCAAAGGAGGGGACTCTTGCCTCGAAAATGGAGGCTGCCTTCTGAATCGTTTCTTAGACGGGGATGTCTGTCTAGAGGACCCTGCAGGAGGTCGTAGGTCACACAGCAACAAGTTTGGCGAGGTTTGCTGAACAGAAAGGTCCCGGTGAGGCATCGGGAGGACTAAAGTTTTGACCTACTGGGCCTATTTCTTGTCTTAAGGCTCTTGCGGAGTAGCGGAGTAGCGACAAGTGCGATTTACGTGGCCTGGCCAGCGGAGTATTTTATACCCCGTTTTAAAATTATACTACTTTAATGTTCCGGAGAGTAACCGGTGGGTCCTGTGTGCTAGGGTCTACGGGGGAATGGGGGCCTGTCTTGGACGAAGGCAGGAATAGGTCAAACTTTCGTCCTACCGCAGCGTCAATTTTGGGTGCCAGAGTCCAGCCCAAGCAAACCCAGGGTGAAAGTGTTCGGCTTTGCTTTCACCAAGACTGCAAAGGAGGGGACTCTTGCCTCGAAAATGGAGGCTGCCTTCTGAATCGTTTCTTAGACGGGGATGTCTGTCTAGGGGACCCTGCAGGAGGTCGTTAGGTCACACAGCAACAAGTTTGGCGAGGTTTGCTGAACAGAAAGGTCCCGGTGAGGCATCGGGAGGACGAAAGTTTTGACCTACTGGGCCGTTCTTGTCTTAAGATATCTTGCGGAGTAGCGGAGTAGCGACAAGTGCGATTTACGTGGCCTGCCAGCGGAGTATTTTATACCCCGTTTTAAAATTATACTACTTTAATGTTCCGGAGGAGTAACCGGTGGTCCTGTTGTGAGGAGTCTACGGGGGAATGGGGGCCTGTCTTGACGAAGGAAGGAATAGGTCAAACTTTCGTCCTACCGCAGCGTCAATTTTGGGTGCCAGAGTCCAGCCCAAACAACCCCAGGGTGAAAGTGTTCGGCTTTGCTTTCACCAAGACTGCAAAGGAGGGGACTCTTGCCTCGAAAATGGAGGCTGCCTTCTGAATCGTTTCTTAGACGGGGATGTCTGTCTAGGGGACCCTGAAGGAGGTCATTAGGTCACACAGCAACAAGTTTGGCGAGGTTTGCTGAACAGAAAGGTCCCGGTGAGGCATCGGGAGGACAAAAGTTTTGACCTACTGGATCTGTCTTGTCTTAAGACGTCTTGCGGAGTAGCGGAGTACCGAAAAGTGCGATTTACGTGGCCTGGCCAGCGGAGTATTTTATACCCCGTTTTAAAATTATACTACTTTAATGTTCCGGAGGAGTAACCGGTGGGTCCTGTGTGCTAGGAGTCTATGGGGGAATGGGGGCCTGTCTTGGACGAAACAAGGAATAGGTCAAACTTTCGTCCTACCGCAGCGTCAATTTTGGGTGCCAGAGTCCAGCCCAAGCAAACCCAGGGTGAAAGTGTTCGGCTTTGCTTTCACCAAGACTGCAAAGGAGGGGACTCTTGCCTCGAAAATGGAGGCTGCCTTCTGAATCGTTTCTTAGACGGGGATGTCTGTCTAGGGGACCCTGCAGGAGGTCGTTAGGTCACACAGCAACAAGTTTGGCGAGGTTTGCTGAACAGAAAGGTCCCGGTGAGGCATCGGGAGGACGAAAGTTTTGACCTACTGGGCCTTTCTTGTCTTAAGGCATCTTGCGGAGTAGCGGAGTAGCGACAAGTGCGATTTACGTGGCCTGGCCAGCGGAGTATTTTATACCCCGTTTTAAAATTATACTACTTTAATGTTCCGGAGGAGTAACCGGTGGTCCTGTGTGCTAGGAGTCTACGGGGGAATGGGGGCCTGTCTTGGACGAAGGCAGGAATAGGTCAAACTTTCGTCCTACCGCAGCGTCAATTTTGGGTGCCATAGTCCAGCCCAAGCAAACCCAGGGTGAAAGTGTTCGGCTTTGCTTTCACCAAGACTGCAAAGGAGGGGACTCTTGCCTCGAAAATGGAGGCTGCCTTCTGAATCGTTTCTTAGACGGGGATGTCTGTCTAGGGGACCCTGCAGGAGGTCGTTAGGTCACACAGCAACAAGTTTGGCGAGGTTTGCTGAACAGAAAGGTCCCGGTGAGGCATCGGGAGGACGAAAGTTTTGACCTACTGGGCCTTTCTTGTCTTAAGGCATCTTGCGGAGTAGCGGAGTAGCGACAAGTGCGATTTACGTGGCCTGGCCAGCGGAGTATTTTATACCCCGTTTTAAAATTATACTACTTTAATGTTCCGGAGGAGTAACCGGTGGGTCCTGTGTGCTAGGAGTCTACGGGGGAATGGGGGCCTGTCTTGGACGAAGGCAAGGAATAGGTCAAACTTTCGTCCTACCGCAGCGTCAATTTTGGGTGCCAGAGTCCAGCCCAAGCAAACCCAGGGTGAAAGTGTTCGGCTTTGCTTTCACCAAGACTGCAAAGGAGGGGACTCTTGCCTCGAAAATGGAGGCTGCCTTCTGAATCGTTTCTTAGACGGGGATGTCTGTCTAGGGGACCCTGCAGGAGGTCGTTAGGTCACACAGCAACAAGTTTGGCGAGGTTTGCTGAACAGAAAGGTCCCGTGAGGCATCGGGAGGACGAGAGTTTTGACCTACTGGGCCTTTCTTGTCTTAAGGCATCTTGCGGAGTAGCGGAGTAGCGACAAGTGCGATTTACGTGGCCTGGCCAGCGGAGTATTTTATACCCCGTTTTAAAATTATACTACTTTAATGTTCCGGGGGAGTAACCGGTGGGTCCTGTGTGCTAGGAGTCTACGGGGGAATGGGGGCCTGTCTTGGACGAAGGAAGGAATAGGTCAAACTTTCGTCCTACCGCAGCGTCAATTTTGGGTGCCAGAGTCCAGCCCAAGCAAACCCAGGGTGAAAGTGTTCGGCTTTGCTTTCACCAAGACTGCAAAGGAGGGGACTCTTGCCTCGAAAATGGAGGCTGCCTTCTGAATCGTTTCTTAGACGGGGATGTCTGTCTAGGGGACCCTGCAGGAGGTCGTTAGGTCACACAGCAACAAGTTTGGCGAGGTTTGCTGAACAGAAAGGTCCCGTTGAGGCATCGGGAGGACGAAAGTTTTGACCTACTGGGCCTTTCTTGTCTTAAGGCATCTTGCGGAGTAGCGGAGTAGCGACAAGTGCGATTTACGTGGCCTGGCCAGCGGAGTATTTTATACCCCGTTTTAAAATTATACTACTTTAATGTTCCCGAGGAGTAACCGGTGGGTCCTGTGTGCTAGGAGTCTACGGGGGAATGGGGGCCTGTCTTGGACGAAGGAAGGAATAGGTCAAACTTTCGTCCTACCGCAGTATTACCGGATATTGAGTATATCGTAGCATATCCTGATGTATCTTATCAAACGAAGGTAGATGTGCCTCCCCGAAAGCACCAGCCTTTCAGAGGGCATCCACACGGACTGGCCTGCAAACGGCCTAGAGGCTAACCACACGTGCAACAGGCTACTTCTCTGCGTGTGTGTGTGTGTCCCTGTTACTGCTAATTTTGATTATAGAATTATAGGTGCTATTATTATGCTGATGCGTGTACGTATTACGATTACTAATGCTATTCAGCCATGTGGGTGGATATCAAAATTAGGGCCCTTTTTTGGGTACCCTATATATTAGGTGCCGTATAGCCCAAAAAGGGACCATAATTTTGACAACCACCCATGTGGGTATCCGCTCACCTTGCAGGATCCTCATTACGGCCGCTCTGGCGAATTTGCTCTACAAGGCAGGGCCGGAAAGAAGGGGTTGGGGTTGGGGGTTGAGGGTTGGGGTTTGGGGCTTGAGGGTTGAGGGTTGGGGGTTGGGAGCAAAAGTACGAATCAAAGACTCGGCTTAGGGTACTTACAGGGTTTAGCGCTCGCTTAACCCATTAACATACAGTCTCGTCAAGCCCGAAAACGGGAAGCACCCGAACACAAGAGGCTGCAAAGGCACCCTAGAAGCTTTTTTGCGCATCCAGCAGTTCCCTTATTGGTGTAGGCTATTTTTCTGTCAGGGCACCCACCCCTCCCCCCGCAGCAGACCGACACCCTGAACCCCGACCACCGGATCTCCGAGTGGGGAGATATGAGCTAGTTCGGGCGGAAGCTTGGGCATAAGTTCTGTGGACATGCAAGCTTAACATCCATCTGCGCCCACACAACCTTACACCTACAAATTACACCAAACATATACACTCGCGAAAGCGCTCGACCGAACCCTGAACCCTTGTAAACCTATGTAAACCTCACACTGCACCCTTAGGTAACCTGTAGCTTGATCGTCGCATCATGGCAAGGCTAGCCTTTTCGGGTCCGAAAATAGCCCAGGACTCGGCGAGCCACACCCCATGCAATGTCAACGAACCCTAAACCCAAAATTCGCGAACCCCAAAAACCCTAAACCCTAAACACCTAAATCCATTGCAATTTTAAAAGCACCGAGATCACTAAACCCCAAACCCTTAAATCCTAAACACCTAAGTCCTAAGCCGACGCGACGAAGCCGGAAGACAGCGAGGCATCTGCAGAAGCCTCGGAGCAGCCGATGACTGCGGAGGCAGCCAAGGAAAGAGCGTTTTAGTTGTTTGTTGTAGAGTTTTAGGGTTGAGCGTCTAGGGTTTAGGGTTTGGGGCTCAGGGTTTTAGGGCTGTAGGGTTTAGGGCTTTCAGGCCCTTTCAGGGCTTTCTTCTAAATGCTTTGCACATGGAGGGTGTTTGAGAGGTTTCAGCAGGGTGCCTTGGTGTTCCAGAGGATTTTTGGAGGGGTTTCAGCGGGTTTCAAGGGGCCTAGATGGGTTGCCTACGCCATCCGATTCCGCTGACACTTTTGCCATAGGAGGAGCCGGAGAAACTGGAATAGTCTGTTGGGGTTCATTTCACTACAACTAGTTGTACCACGGAACCCTAAGGAATACTATTTCAATTAAACATGATGCTCTGCTTGTAAGAGTGGTGATCGCAGGCTGAGGCATGCCAGGTGGGAATTTGGTGCTACTCAAACTACCGGTAGTCTCCATTGTAGTTCCTTTCTGTTGCTACCTCCTAGCATCCTCAATATACAGTTGGTTTAGCCAAAGAAAGGACGATCATGGGAACCATGGGTGCTCTCTGCATTACAAACTCGGAGAGAACACCCTCGAATGGAGATTTCAGGATTAGAACTCGCGGACTCGCGGACACCACTTGGAATCCCGAAACCTCTGAAGAGGATTCAGGAACCCCTCGACCGAGAGATCCTAAGCCCTCGTAACCCTCTAAGGAACCCTGATCCAGAGGGCCCAAGTACCCAAATAGCCCAAATAGTAGAACTCGAGCGACCAAGAGCCACCCACTGTTTGGGAGTTTCCGAAAATTAGGGGTACCTTTTTCTGGGGTCCTTATAGTAAGGATCCTACTATTTAAGGTACTATGTTAGGGTCCCCTATTTTCGGAAACTCCCATTTGGGTACTTGGGCACTCTGGGCTGAAGAACCCCAAGCCCTACAACCCTAACCCTCGTCGCAACCCTGTAAGGAAGCCTTACTTACAGAAGCCTGCACCCCAAAAGGCCGCAAAAGGCCTTAACACTGCTCTTCGTAGAGGCTGCGGCAGCCTGGGCGACCTTCCTTGGCCAGCCAGGTCTGGGTTTTGGGGCTTAATATTCAGGGTTTGATGTTTAATGTGTGAATATTTCGTCACGTTCTTTTTGATGGGGGCTGGGGGGCTTGCTTGGTGTTTAAGTTTTAGTGAGTTTAGGGTTTGGGTGTTTTAGGGTTTAATAGTGTTAGGGTTTTAAGGGTCCGAATATGTGGTCACGTGTTGGGGGTCCTGTTTAGTATACTATACCCCATTGCCCAATTTGATAAGATACATGTGCATCAGTATCGTGGTTTAGGGGTTTAGGGTATATGATCCTAAAATAAACTACCAGTATAAGGGTTCGGGATCAAGACTGTCGGGCTTATTCTGTTGGCTGTGGTTACTGCCGAGTACTTTGGGTAGGAGTCAAGAGCTGGCGAGAACGACTCGTAGCCTGCACGGTACAAACCTCTTTGGCGATGCCTAAGTCGATGTCTGAGTCTAAGCGAGATATACTATACTATGCTATCCTATATACTATACTATACCATACCATACTATACAATAGATGACAGTGACATGCGGTGCCGGGGTCCATCTACTAAAGGCGCACCAGACCCAGAAACATGAGCCTGTCAAACACTCAAACTCCTAAAAGCCGGACAATATACACCCTTGAGGCAAAGGAGGCAAACACGTAAGCGAAGCCTGCAAGAATGAAGCCGCTGGTAGCACTCTGAAGCAAGGGCAGAGGGTTTATGATGTAGAGTTGATGTTCATACATGCAGTATATAATCATGATGACAACAACGGGGCAACTGTTTCAAGACTGCGACGGCCAGTACTGCCACGACGGTAAGTGTTGCTGCAAGCTTTTGGATGAGATACTTGATAATCTAGCGGCCTGAGAAATTTCGTGGGCTCCTTGGTATAATTAAAGTATAATGGGCCCCAAAACACTATTACAATGATTAAGGCCCGTATCGTAAGTTTCTTGTTCTCGCCACTTTTCGCTGCAATTCGCAAAAGAAGCATCACATCACCTTAAGAACCCCTAAGACCTAAGACCCCGGGAGTACTTGTAGAACCCTTTATGGTCCCCTTTAAAGGAACCCGTTCTCGCGGAGGTCCCCCTAGTCCGGCAGACTTGGTCGCTGGGGGCGATGCTGCGGCTTGGAGCGAACTAAGTTACGGTTTAGGGTTTAGGGTTTAGGGTTTAGGGTTTAAACCCTACGATTGTATAAGCCTTGGCATTGAATTCACAATGACTAGAGTTATTGTTGTTGTTATTCATTTTTCCGTCACTGCCTTCGGCAGCTGAAGAGCCGTGGGGCCTGGGCGAAAGGTTCAGGGTTTCGGGTTAAAGGCTTAGGGTTGAGGGTTCAGAGTTTAAGGGGAGGCCATCTCTCAGCGAAGATACATCCTAGGAGGCGAGACCGCCTCAAATCGACGCTCAAGGCACCAAGCTTTCGGGCATCGAAACCCAGTGAGTCTCCCAACTGGACGGTCTCAGAAAGTATTCTTCCTCCGTACCCATAGGGAACTATTGTGGGGCCTATGGGTAGATCTTCGTGAGCTTCCCTGTGCAAGTCAGAGCCTCAGCGGAAGGTGCTGCTGCGGATTCGTCATCATGTGGGCAATGACCTGCGTTTGCACGCATCTTGGTACAAGCTAGCGTGGTTCAGATTCAGAGCATTTGTTGTGCCTGCGCAGGTAAGAGACGTTCATGCTATCATGATGCTGAAGCCTCCCTAACGGCAAGAAGACAGCATATGGAAGTCGCTGTCAGATTCTCCATCCGACCCTACTACGAAGACGCAAGCGCATTCAGGAGCAGATCGACCGCCACACCGGGCTTCAGTACAATGCCAAGGACTGGTTCTTCCATGTGAGGTCCGGATGATACAGGGGCCTCAATAATTACCAACACTATTGTGCGGTTCCTTGTTATATTTGTAGTATAATGCGCCCCAAGACCCTGTTCTGATTATTAAGGCCCCTATATTGTGCTGTTTACTTTTGCATAACTTAGCCTGAACACCACCCGGGGTGAGGTTGTAGTCCGTTGCGGCAGTTTCAGTTGCAGCTCTGTACAGTATATTTTAAAATTGTATATTCTTTTTGTGGTCTGTTCTAGCATGTTAAAGGTTTTCGTACAGTTTATTACCCTTCCGTGCATTTGCTATTTCTGACGTGTCCGGCAGGATGGAAAACCGGCAGGAGGAGTGGCTACAAATGTTGAAAAGCCCGCAGAACTAAGACGCAGTCGAGTATCTAACCTTTAACCCTTTTGGGGTACTACAATCCCTATATACTCCTAAAGGTTAACCTTCAGTTCCCCAGGATACTCGACAAGTAGGACTAAGACGCAGAACCGAGCCGCAGGAACTTACATTAAGCTTTGCCTCACTAACTTTCCAGGACCTCACATGGAGCTATGCTGAGGTCTTGGAAGCACTGCAGTCCCGGCGGATTGCCGTTGCAGCAGGGAGAACGCTGTAGGTAGGTAAGCAAGTGAGCAATGCTCAAGGTTGACGTAGGGTGTCGGGCAATATGGCGATATGATCAGCACTTTGGTCGTAGCAAAGTGTGGAAGAGTCTCAGTGAGATCATCAACCTTGGTAAATCTGCTTTGAACCCAGAGTCATCCTGACGTTATTGTAACAAGCTGCCCCAGATGGAATCTCACAGAGTTTCGAGCCAAGCTTTGAAGATTCTTGAAGCTCCGGGAAGCTCCTTCGATGTAATTCAAGCGACATGCAACCCTGCAAGTGCTGGCCTTGCCGAAGCCTTGTGATGTAAAGGATGCTTGAGTTGGACATCGAGCGTCCTAGGAGGTGCCAGGAGCTCTTGCAAGACTTGCAGTTTGAAGTCGCGGCTCTTTAGTGACTTAGTGATAGTGTCGATGGTGCCCCAAAGCGCAGAAGCCGCAGGGGCCTGGGGAAATCGAGGCTGGCTCAAACTCCCAATGAGGAGGTGCCAAGCTCTGCCCGCAAGAGAGTCAACAGCTGCTGCTTGCCTACTGGTATCAGTTGGTCTCTGTATCGGGAGTAATGCTCCTCAGATAGCAGTTTGAACCAGTTAGTTCAAAGGGGACAAAAACGACTGCTAGGAAGAAGCATGGGGTTTGCACAAGTGGGATGGAGGCAAACTCCAAATACGGAGGTCGTAGGACAGTCCGAATCATACTGAAAGCCTTATCAAGTCTACATCACAAAGTACCGATGCTCTAGTTTTGATGTCGCTGCACGCAGAACTCGCTACGCCTTCATCCCTAAAAGCAGCGCTGTCTAGAGTCTAGACCACAAGAAGCTGCTTCCGGGGCTTTGGGTCTCTCACATTCTTCTGCGGTATCATCGTCAGTGTCGCCATCAGCAACATAGCCACGATGTGCATCAAATGTTCGTTGCTGTTAGATTCGCCATAATTCGATGCACGGCTTTTGTTGTCACAACAGCCGCTGCATCGCAGGTTCACCAGCCTGGAAGACTTCGACGTGGTGACCCGAATGCTGTAACATGATGCTGGGTTTAGGGGTTTAGGGTTTAGGGTCGCACCCCTCGTCGCCCCCACCAGTGCCAACAGCATCTGGGTCATCGTCATCAACAACACTAGCACGATGATTCGACGATAATGCCCGACATCTGGGCGTCGTCGTTTCTATTATCAGATCCAGGCGAAGCATAAGCACACTATGTGCCGCACCAAATTCGTCGAGTTTTCAGAAATTTTAGGAGGCTAGACAACATTCCGATCGATTGCTGTGAGAAGCCATAGGGCTTCATCTACAGTATCTCAAATCACTCACATGGCAGCCAAAGCCTTTCGGTCACTGCAAGGGTTCACTGCAAGAACTCTATCCTCTTCGACCATCAATGCTCCAGAAGTCGCAAAGCGTAGGCGCAGTCGCAGATCCATGGCAGGCCCGATAGCTCCCAGAGAGCTCAAGTCCCCTTAGCTGACGAATCGCAATATTGGGCTTTCGGGTTCATGCATATACTTCGAACGACAAGATTAAGCCCCTTGGAATTTAAGGTAATAGTCCTGAATAAATTAAGGCGTGCCTCAGCACTCTAAGCCTGTCCTACAGCAGGTACGCCGCTTCGTAAAGCTGCTCGACTTGCTCTATGACCGCCGGGTGCGTCTCATCGTCACGGCTTCTGGACCCACGCGGTTTAGGGTTTAGGGTTCTTATCCCGACCCTTGTCTGGTTCTGTGTAGCATGCCCAGTGACCCAGCGCATTCCTGTGACCACTAAACTTGTTTTGGGAAATGTTGGTGAGGGATTGGGACGGATCTAGGTGCCAGGATCCTACCGTTGGGTTGGGTTCGGAACCATCATCATAGCCGCTCTCTCCTTCCCTCTCTTTCTCTCTCTTAAATCTCTTTCACGGCCCTACACTTTCTCATCTTCTCTCTTTCTATTGAGCCTACCTCAGCGGCATGGTGAAGTGACTTACAACTTGCACCGAACCCGAGCCCTGGGAGAATGCACATCTCACGCTTCGAAACACTTCTAGAGCTTAGCGAAGAAGGAGGCATCATGCTTTAGAGACCCGGGGGCCGGCTGGGCGATCACCCACCATCTGCTGAACTGCATTCAAAGTGCAGTGTGGTGGCGAGTTTCGAAACGTAGTAGCTTTCTCACATGCGCAAGCTTGCTTTAGTGCAGTACCCATAGGCCCCATAGTAGTTCCTGTTGGGGGGTGCATACATAGAATTCTATAAGGTAATCCCAAAGAGGAACGACTATGGGGCCTATGGGTAATCAGAACAGTAGTAGTGCAACAGATCTTCTTCGGGCCTCTCTTGCCAGGAGATGTCGATGACCTTTTCCGTGGCGTTCGACAGGAGGCCATAGTGCCGCGAGTATCGGTATATACCGAGGATGCTTGTTGTCTCGGAGTCTCAGTATCCCATGCCGCTTTTTGAAGCAAGATACTCGCAAAGCGATGACACCACCTGCTCTTAATCTGACCGCCTAAGGTCGGCGAAGGCGACATGAGCGACCTCGCATGGTTTGGACCTTACAGTGGATCAACTGTGCTTGTCATGTTAGCACTTTTCGGTTTCGTACGCCGGTCTCGTGGCACTCAGATTGGTGCTTGTTTCCGACCTCGGGTAAAAAGGGTTAAGGCCTGTGGGTATGATTGCGCCATGACCTCCCCGTCCGTGGTCAAGGCTATGCGCAGCATGCCCGAAGTACAGTAAACAGTGCCCTTCCATCGAGCGGAAGATGTGTTGACTGCGATGGTCTCCTCAAAACGGTTAAGCTCTGTATTACGTTGTCATGAAAGTGGAATGGGAAACTGCTTGGTGAACACAAATGTTGACGACAGCCAGGCATTCATGAGCACATCAAGCACGGCAGGCTAAAACCCCAACCGGTGCATGTTAGTTCTGGTTCGACGGCACATGGCAGCAACAGAGAGCCGCATCTTGAATCGCGAGTCCGCATCTGGGAGATCCTAAGCCCAGACCCCCGGGAGGATCTAGAAAGTAGCTCCCCTAATTTGGGGTCCTATACTACTAAGGGTACTTCATAGGAACCCCGGAACCCCCATTAAGGGATCTACTTTTTGGATCCTCCCAGGGGTCTGGGAGACAAATCGCATCATGATCCGGCAAATATTGATCCGAGAAAACCTTTTCCTGACGACGTCAAATCAAACCAGGCCACGCGAACACTTAGTGAGGCCAGCATCGTATCCACTCATGGTAACGTTGGGATGACCACTGCTTAAGCTGCACCACATTGTAATGCCGGTCGAGATGATGAGAGTGGTTTGCATCCTGCACTACCACCATTGGTCCTACGACTGCCATTTTGCAACTCTATGAGCCCCTGTGAACCCAAAGATAGGAAATGTGTCCAGCTCCCTCGGACTCTGCTCAGGCGCACTGCGATGTACTCGTCAGACGGCAAGGCTCCAGCCTAGGAAGATCAGGGCTGTGGACTTCAAGAATTAGGGTGTATGATGTTTGTGAGTGTACGATGTCCTACTAATGTCACGTTTCTACGGTGTGTTATGTATGATCCGTACACCCTAAACCCTAAACCCTATGATGACGAAGGTGGCGATCGTGACGACGGCGCAGACAATTCTGCAGTGTGGAACTTTCTCCCCAAGCCTACATAATCTCGAAAAATGATCCATGGTAGTTTTGTTCTGCTACTGTGAATACCATGAGTGTGACTCGTGTTTTGATGTGACACATTTGCAAAAAAATGTTGCCCGTGTTGTTTCATTTCATATTTTACTGTCGATTGCGATGCTGCTCGGGTTGTTATTGTTGCCCTATGTTGGAGATGTTCAGAGATGACCTAAGACACGGTTCTTTGCATTTCAAGCTAACCCCTTAGAAAGCACGTCATGCCCGTTCAAGATTGCTGGAAGCAGCTCTTGGTGTTCATGCATCTAGGCCATTTGGATGCTTCGCACAGGTGGGCCTTTCTCCGCAAGCTGTCGGGACTGTTTGCGAGGCCTTGAACCGTCAAGATGCGCAAAGGA
>CAJNDT010000290.1:0-251131 GCA_905221615.1 Symbiodinium sp. CCMP2592 | reverse complement strand
TATGTATATGTACAGGAAAATTACCCACATTTGCACATGAATAATACGCATATATATATATACATACACACACATACGCACACACTATGCGTATACATCGTTTGTGTTCATACCCAATACACCGAACTGAATGAAGTTTATGAACTAATTGCAAAGAATGCAATTGAATAGAATGCTTTCCGGCCGACGATGTCGTTGAAGGCTGTGCGGCTGCAACAGCAACGGTTGGCCGCTGCGATTTGGTGTCTAGAAATCTGTTAAGTGCCAGAGTTTCTCCTCCGCTCACCACCGCACTTCTGAACCCGGGCTCTATGCCATCATCAGCTGGGAATCGGCAGCTAACATGACTACGGCATGTCACCACCGCACTCATCAGCCATCCGTGTCCACAGGATGTGTCTGATGCGACTAAATGCTTGAAGGAGGTCCACAATATGCCACGATGACCCTCGTCGCGAGGCACTACAGGATTCATCAGCCTGTCCACTGCCACTAGAGCAACATCAATGAGAGGCTGCGCTTTTCGTCTTGGAGCTTTCCGACTACTTCTTGTGATGCTGTCAGAAGCGTAACTGACAGTCAAGCGTCGGACGAGTGCGCGTCAGGAAGCAGGTTCTCTCAGGCTTTTAACCAACTCTCCAAGCACTGAGTTGGCACGCTCGTCAGTCACAGAAGGCCCGACAAAGGGGGAGAGAGAGTGGACTTTGAGCTTGGGAGCCGCTGTTATGGCCTGACCCTGCCAAAGCACGCTAAGATCCTTGCTGGACCGGGAACGCCAGCAGAAGGTTGGTTACACCAGGTGGGCTCGGCTAGTGCTTCTTAGGGAACATATCCGAAACCTTTGCATCCCATCACGGCTTTGGGGAACGATCCAAGACTTGAGCCTTTTTTTTTACTGGCTGCGTTTGAACGCATAGTGCCACAGCTTGTTTGGTCTGTCTAGCTCTTGAAACTTGTCAACCACTTCGAAACCATGCTTGGCCAGGTTCGCGATGACCTTCCGATAGTCTATCGTCTTCGGCTGATCAGCTTCAAGGAGAATAAGCCGGATGTTCGTCAACGCGTCGTGATTCTCCTTCAAGAAGCTGTTGACACAGCCTTCACAGTCAATCAACAGAGTGTCAAAGCGCAGGCCATACGCCTGCTCTGCTTCTGCCATGGTCAGGTGTGGTATGCCAGAGATGCCTTTTTCGCGGTGGGCCCTTTTGCCATACTGCAAGCCACTCAGGACGTAGCCACCCCCGCCAAGAATGCCCCGGTGAAGAATGAAATTACAGTTGTGGGTCGCGCGGTTTTGTGAAATGGCGTTCCAAACTCGCTCATCTGGCTCGACAGCCACCTGCTTACCGGAGTTTCCCAGGGCCTGGCTAATGGCACAAGAAGTCGTTCCATACCGGGCTCCCATTTCTAAGACCGTTGCATCTCGCGGTATCCAGCGCTTGACCAGAGTGTGCTCGGCGACTTCTTGCGCACAAAACACAGACTTCTCGGTGCTCTCGCTAACGAACGAACAGGCCACGGTCCCGTCGTACTCGGCTTGTGTCACTACGACTACAGACGACCCGGGCGACAGTGGCGCATGGTCTTCCCAGTGAGATTTGGTGGCTAAGTTGCCTGGTGCCCGTAGGGGACGAGACCCTGCCCGCACGGGTCTTTCACAAGCTCCCGCCGACAAGCTAGCGATGGTGTCCGCATCCACTGTTTGGGACAAGTAGTCATACCACTGAACGTAAGATTGCAGGGATTCGTCGTTCACGGTGTGTCCTGGCTTCTTCATGGAGGCAAGCACACAGGGCTTGGAGTTGCCGGTGAAATGAACAATGCCGGCACTACCTGACAAGGCATATGGGCTTGCTCCCCAAACTTCTCGTGACAGCTGCACACCGCCCCTGCGGAGCTGAACGAAATAGTGGTACAGCAAGCCCTGGCACTCATCCCAATGGTTGCTCTTCCCTGAAACGATGCCTGCATGGTTCCAGCCATCGAGCTCGGAGTACTGGCCCCGGCGCACGAGATTGGTCAACCCAGTAAAGTCTTCCATGTTGGGCCGAAATACGAAGATCCCAGAATTCAGAAGCGACTTGGGTCCATCCACGAAGGCCAGCTGCGTCTGCGCGCCTCCTGCACCCAAGCCGCTCCACAGCTCATCTATTTGACGAACTGCCATCATGTCGACGTCGAGAAAAACTCCCAAGTCAAAGCCGGTCAGCGTGAATGCTAGCAGCTTCACCCAATCCCAAGAACGTCCGGTCACACTGCTGTGAATTTCTGTCTCGCGCAAGGGCTGGCGCACGCACACAACTCTGAAATGAAGCTCTTCCATCGCTTGTTTGTGCCTACAAGAGATATCTGTCTTGGGGTCGCCAAACCACATGAGGACTATGTCGCCTGAGAAGCGACCAGCGGCACGCAGCGATCTCGCAAGCACCAGGAACGCCAGGACGTCGACTTCCCGGCTCGCCATGGACACGACGACGTGCCGCAAAGGACCTGTGGCCTTCAGCGTTGATAAATCACCGAGGCTTCCACCCCGACACCCATGGCATGAAGGAACGGAAACACGGGCGCCACGGGCGCGGCCGGGGACTTCTCCTTGCACTAGCGACGCCTGCGACCCAGCAGATCCGTGATCACGACGTTCGGTGCTGGAAGATCCTTCTACTCTTTCCGATGCTTCTCCCAGCGACGGAGCCACCAAGCTGACTTGTAGAGTTTTTCGCAAAGCTTGCTGCAAAAGACAACATGCCAAGACGAAGAGCAGCACCCAAAAAGTGCAGAAGCGAATCATGGCAGCAGGCGGGCAGCCCAGAACAATTATTGTGAGAGACTGCTGAAAGGAATCTCACGGCTGTATCCATACGTGTGTATATGTATATATATATATATGCACGTATATGTATATATGTGCATGTATGTAGACAAATGTACATGTGGATGTATATGTATATTTGTCATTTGCACATGTATGCGTCGGCCAAGTTCTGCCGGGCAAGCCCCCTCCAGTCCACTCTGCTCTTGCCTGTCGACAATGAAGTATCGCATGAAACATGTAACTAAAGCCGAAAAAGCCTCTTCTGATGCCTCAGGCAGGCTTGGGATGGGATGGCGTTGCCAACTTCGAAGGTTGACTCAAAGAAGGCTGCTACCGAATCCATGTTGCTTCTTCCCAGATTCCTGCAGCATTCTTTGCAGTTTCGGTGATTGCACTTTAGGAAAGCTATGTTCATGAGGAACCTGACTGCCATGTAAACGGACGTGTTGTCAGGGTCGGAGCTGAGGTTAATGCGCAATGTGAAGGCTCAATGAGCAGAAGCCTTACACTGGAAAAACCGAAAGCTCAGAGGATATGTAGAAAGGAGTTCTCGCAGAAACATGGCCAAGCCGGTTTCTATCTGAACAGTTGTGTACAGACAGACGGGTGAGGGTGGGAGGGGTAAGCATTATTGTTGTTCTTGTTGTTTCTGTTACGGTTACGAAGAAGAATTCTCGTTGTGTCCTGTGTATCGTGCCGTATTAACTCCAGAGTTCAGAAGTAGATCGGCAGGGGCAGCACTGTTCGTTGCGGAAGAAGCACTCGCTGCCGGGGTGGGCAAACTGCAAACTGTCATCATGGATTGGTTTGTCATTGAGCGTACCCTCTGGCACAAATTATAACGAGCATGGTAAATGCCGGGGGGACTCTGTTATTTCTTCGCGTGCCCTCTGCTGAAAGCATGCCGGCACCACAGTCGAAATGCAACCACCCGCCCTCATCCAGAAAAACCTCTTGCTCCAGAAAGCCCTTGCAAACCTTGCCTTGAAGAGCAAAACCTTGGGCTCCGAGGCGAGCGTGCCGTCGCCGCCACCACCGGCAGCCGCAACTAGCAAGTAGCAGTGTCAGATTCCAGCTCTCTCTCACCAACCGCATAAAAGGCTTCTAGCAAACCTCCGAAGGCTCTGCTGCAGCCTTTCAGCTTTTGAAGCTTCGCCAGCTGGCTCTTCGTTGCAATCCTCAACCTTTGGCACAGCAACAGGCTCCTCGGTCTTTGGTGCTTCTGCGGAAGTCTCCTCATCAACGCTTGGTACTCGGTCTTTGGTGCTTCTGTAGCAGCCTCATCCTCATCAACGTTTGGTGCCCCGGCAGCAGCAGGCTTCTCGGTCTCTGGTGCTTTGGTAGCAGCCTCCGAAACAACGGTTGGTGCCCCGGCAGCATCTTGCCAGTCTTGGTCAGCTTGACGGCCCTCGCTGGCACCCCTTGGGGGGAGGAGGGGGGCAGGGGGGTGGGGGGAGCAATCTTGCCACCGACCAAGACTGGCAAGATGGTTGCAACCCTGATCGGCTCATTCCCAGCGCTACGTGGTGGTGGTAGTAGTGGTAGTTTTTGCCTCTTGCATGGCTGATTATCACGAAGCAAGGTTACGGCAGACAAGTCGGTGATTCAGGGGCATTGAGGATATGTTACCCTGGCCCAGCATGCAAGCACGGCAAAATGCCCAGAATTCAGTAGTAGCAGTAGTAGTTTTGCCTCTTGCATGGCTGATGAATTGCGAAGCAAGGCTATAGGGGAATCACTTGTGAATTCAATCGAGGCAATTTCTGTATGCGCCACTTCAGTCAACGACTTCTTGTGGGGTAGTAGTAGTAGTAGCAGCAGGAGTAGTAGTAGTAATAGCAGCAGGAGTAGCAGTAGCGGTGGTAGTCGTAGTAGCAGTCGTAGTAGTAGCAGTAGTAGTAGGGCCGGCGCCCCCGGTGCGGCGCCAAGACCTACAATTTTCAGCCTTCGTGTTGCCAGAATGCAGTGGTTCACAGCCTTCGCTCTTGAAACTTTCGAAAGCGCGTGGGTTGTTGCTTGCTTTTTGCTGGTTTTAAACCTTGCTCTTAAATCCCGCAGCCAAAAATGCTGCCATTTCGACTCGCACACTCGCTCGTCGCAGGCACGGCCAGCATTTTACAGAACTCGTCTTTGAGATTGTCATGGCTTTTGCTGCTTTTCGGGGTCTCGGTTTTCATGCCCAAAAGCTAGCGATCAGAATGAAGGATGTTTTTGTTTAGTCTTCGTGTTCTGCATGGTCATCCAATGTCTCATGCGATTGAAACTTGGTACAAAAGCAAGGTTTTTGCTATTTTCGCTGCTTGTTGAACATTGGTCTTCCTCGTTGTGCCCCAAAATGCTGGTATTTACAGCACTTTGCTGTCTGGGAACAAAGCATCCATGCCTAAAACCTAGTCACATGCATGTTCTACTGTTTTTGAGGACAAAGCATCCATGCCAAAAACCTATTGACATTCATGGTTTACTGTGTTGGAGAACAGCGCACGAAACGTGATGACATCGATGGGCTAGTGTGTTTGAGAACAGACCATCCAAGCCAAACACCTAATGACATTTATGATAGGGCGTCGCACCAGGGGCGCGTGGCCTAGCAGCAGCAGCTGCTGCTGCTGCAGCAGTAGTAGTAGTAGCAGTGGCAGCAGTAGTAGCATTAGCAACAGCACTAGCATTAGCAGCAGTAGTCGTAGTCGTGGTCGTCGTGGTCGTGGTCGTGGCAGTGGTGGTGGTAGTAGTAGTACTACTACTACTGCTGCTGGCACTACTATTAGTGTTAGTACTAAAGTATTAGCGGCAGTCATAGCAGCAGCAGCAGCAGTAGTATTGGCAGTGGCAGAGGTAGCAGTAGGAGCAGTCGCGAACCTTACGCCAAAGAAAGTTTACTTGCGCGGCACAATCGGGGAGCTTTCGCGCACACATACTGGCTAGGAAACAGCCGTTAACCTTGCATACGACATTGATTTAGCACAAAGATCTTCACGCCAAAGCACAAATATCAACCTTAAAATCCAGCATTAGCTGTTTCCAGGGACACCAAGATGAGTACAACTTAAGTACAATGTTGACAAGCTTCGTGGGCACGAACTGCCAATCACGTGTACAACTGATCCATGTCTCGAGAAACAGGCATGATTTGCACACGCATTTTGCCATCTCTTCTCTGGGGCTTCATCACCGTCGCGGCCATTCGGACCTCGCATGTGCAAATGCGCGGTGAGCAAGAACTTCAACAATGTATCATCAGTGGGGAAAGGCTCCCCCAGCCTCCTCCATCTGGTCGGACGGAGATGAAGGCGGACAGGCTGGTGAAGTTGGCTCGAGATCCTGCTGGCTCCGGGCTAAGCTGCAGTTAAGAACCGACATGGTAGGCATTCAGGTGGTGCGCAGCTAGACAAGGACTTACACCACAAAACAGAATGTCAAGCCTCGTCAGCAATCTGCGTAGCATCATCTGACTCCTTCGGAAAAACACATCCCAATCGCAGATAGACTCCGGTCGAAGACCACTGTAGCTATACGGTTCTATAATGAAGGAGTCAGTGCATACAGCTGAAAACAAGCCACGACAAGACTGCATGTGCGACACGCGGACGAAACCTGCAACTTGTTCCCTTCTGCTCCCAACTCGCTGCCTCTGCAACTTGAGTCGGGTCGTCGGAGACCTTATCGCCCGGGTGTATCCCACGCCCTCCTACTCCAGATCATTACTCACAGCACATGCACAACGAGGCACATCATCTGCAAGAGCTGCTGTCAAAGTAGTGATTGAAGTACCCCAGGAGTCCTGCGCATGTCGGATGTCGGTGCATTGACATTCAGAGGGCAAGGTTTTCAACACCGGAGCTTGTATACTGCAGGCAGTTTGTGACGAAGGCACGAGAAGAAGGTTCGTGGGCAGCAAATAGTGCAGTGAAGAACCGGACAGCTCGAGCAGCTTTACGAAAGGCAAGTTCCTGGCTCAACTTGTGCGACAGCCGGGTTCTGTTGTTGCCATCACAGGGGACGAAACCCATTGGGTGCGCGGGTAAAGTCTACAGAGGCGACAGGTTGAAGCCGTTCACAGCAGTGCGGCACCATGGCACCAGGAAGTCATGGTGAGGCACCCACAACCGCAGCAGGTTACTGCACCAGTTATTTTTCGAGCTGGAAATATTGCCAGGCATGATCTGTTTCTGGCGGCATGCCAGCCACAAGCCCGTGTGACCGCTGCAAGTGAATAGTACTTATTATACTCTCTACAAGTTGACGACATTCCAATTCGGATTGCTTCGGCCGGTCCTTCTTCTTCTTTTGAGACAGCCCCGTCGTTCCGTTCGACTTTGACGTCTTGCTCTCCTTCACACGGCGAGAACAGCGATTCTCTCCTGTGGTCATGCCTACATTACATGCATGAATTGAAGCGTGATCATCATGATGAACCTCGGGGCTTCATGCATAATGGCCACCAGCAGGAACCAAGCTCCAGTCGTGTGCTTTGTCCTTGACCGACTTGAGCCGTGACTTTTTGTCTTTTTGCTTCCGTTTTCGACCTAAGCATGATGCATTTTCATCCGGTATCTTACGTGACATAGTGCCAGAAAGGAGCGAACAAGAACACAAGAACCCGCAATCCAAGGTCACACTGCTTTCAGCATTGACTTTTGCTGTACGACCCCCCCAGCCCTCAGCCTATGATATTCAGGTAATGCGGCGGCAAGCTTCAGCAGACTGCTTATCAAACGCGCAGGGTCATCGTCATCATCCAACTTTACGAAGCTCTGTGCAAGCGATACACTGTCAACCTCAGCATGCCATACTCACCAGTGCGCTTTGGGAACATGGAATGTGGTTAAGGTGCCTAGTGATGTGCTGCACAATAAATACACAAGAAAAGGCTCATTGAACTGGCTTGCCCTGAAGACCCAAGCACTGCTAGCTCCTTCTTAGATTATCTGGTTCTTTCGTGCTCACTAGAACATATCTTCCGTGTGGTCCTGTCAGGGTTAGCATAGGAGTTTTATCTCTGCGTCTTGAAGCACGACGTTGGCGTTGATCCGGCGCTAAACATGTCGAATAAACTATCGGGTGCACGTGGGCTGAATGATTGATCAGCCCAAGGTCGGCACCGGATGTCCTGCTCGTGGACTCATCGACCTCCATGCTATTGATTCGGCGAAACACTAGGCTCACACCCGACATTAGCCTTCGATACTTTCATCTTCTTCTCCCCTTTCTTTTTCTTGTTCTTGTGCGTGGCTTTGGTCTTCAAAAGCTCGCCATCTTCACATCTTTCGCTCTCCTCGAGACGAGTTCATGAGCGAGCGGCAAAGCTTCTGGTCCGTGCACGAAAAATTGCCCCTGTCGTCCGCTTCCTTCACAGCCCTTTGCTTGTGGCTTTGGTTTTTCCTGCCACCAGCAAAGCTGTGTTGCCGGAACCCGGCAGGACAGTCTATTCCATTGCGTACGTGGCTTGCTGCACGAACAAAAGGTTTTGCCACTGAATGTGATATCTCATCAGCGAGAACCTGCAGATCAGATATCTCCTGCGCGCCTCAAACTTTCTGCCGTGTCGCCTTGGGCCAAGAGGAGAAATCAATCCAGCTTGTTGAAACAAGACCTGGGCTTCAAGCTGTCCAGGTTCACCTCACGGGACTTTGAGGGAGTCGGCCATGCACCGAACACGCTGAAGACTCGCACTGTGTTGCCGAGGGCAAAGCTTTGGGGAGTTCTGCAGCAATGCCGTCTGCTGTACTTTGCAAGCTCCTCGGATGCAATCACGTGACTCCTGAAAACACTTAAAAGTTCAGAGGGTCGGCCTAAGCTGTGAATCCGAGATGCGGCAGCCCCCAAGCAGCAGCGACTTTAGGATCCAGCACTGGATTGGAGTGCTTGGCCGGCGGCGATGCGCGTGCTTTTGCTTGGGGTGATGCCTCTGCTGTCTTGTGTTGTGCTGCCTCTGCTTTTGCTTGGGCTGCTCGCGCTGTGGGCAGTGCAGCCGGCGCCACCTTCTGCAGGAAAGACATGCCTGGTCTAGTCGTGGCAGTGCAGTTCGGAGGTACGTCCTCAGACATCTCTTTGGACCGCTTCGGTCGCCTGAGCGGCAAACAAGCATGAAGTCACATGCGGACATGTCCGATTCCACTCTGATGCCGCGAGCGCAGGATGCGGTGTGCGGCTTCATGCCAGATAAACCAATGACCAGTAGCTTGCGGCCATCGGAATGTCACTCACCAAACAGAACTTGGCTCGCAGCTTCCCGGCTGCATCGTGGTCGGCCTCGGCCTCGGTTCAGTATGACCTACCCGTAGGCCGTAGCTGATCTCGCACATCGATTTGACTGTGGTGACTTTTACTTGCAGGAGAACCTGCCATCACGCTGCCCTGACTGTGGTGTTAGCAGCACATAATTGCATGTAGGGCTTCTGCCTTTCGGGGTCTAGATGTTAGCCGGGGGAGGCCACGTAGCCTGCTTGTTGTACACGGAGCACATCGAATATCGGTGGTATTTGAGGTGATTTAGACGTTGCATGTGCAGTAAGTGATGTATGCATGCCGCACAACACGCTTTTCAGCTGTCTTCCCGGTACAAGACATAAAGTACTGAGCATCCAGGCAGGAAGCCCTGCTTTGCCACCTATCCACTGCATGCCTGCCACGACAGCAGAATGGAGCTTGGACGCAGCACGCCGGTATGAAACACAGCAGGAAGCGCGTGCTCGAACATGCTCGTCCTCAGCTGCAGCCGACTGGACATGAAAGAGGGTGCAGGCAGCACATCAACGAGGTTGCGGCCATGAGCTGACGCGGTACATCAGCCCCAGGACTGCGGCGAGTGAGCACTTCCCGCAGAAGATACCAGTCCCTCTGATCTGTGCTTGCGGCGAACTGGGCGCAGGTGGCGGTTCCTTCATCGCTTGAGGTGGAAAGTTGGCAACCATGTACAAGGTGAAAAGTTCAGTCAAACGATGGATATTGTGCCCGCAGAAGCTGAACACTGTCGAGCAGAGAAGATGCAAAGAACCAGAATAACACGCAAGCCTCCTTCATTGAACCGGGCACGGATGATGACACCTCCGGACCACGAGAAGTGCGAAACTCGGCCAAGGGATGGAACGACTTCTTGTTAATGTTGTCTTCGGCGAGCCTGTGGAGGCGGTGGAGGCTCTTCAAACGCACCACCGTCCAAGTCTGGCGGTGGCGGTGGCCTCCCAGGCATTCCTTCTTAGACGAGTGTCCACGAGGCCCACACATGAAGAGGCGTAGCACACGTACTGATTGAGGCCCGTCTGGCTCTTTGCAAACTCCCCCTCAGACTTGCAGAATGTGAGGGAGCTTCAGGAAGTCACGAAGGCGACGAGTTGGAAATGCCAACACATGCGGTGTGCAGTGCAACGCGCAGAAACAGGCGACAATGGTGAATGCAGCAACGACATGAAACAAAGAATGCATGTGTTCCACTTCGTGAATAGTCGGTCCAGAACTATCAACGGCACACGCAAATATGGCAGTGGCTTCAAGTGTTCCTTCGTTGCCTTTACAATACAACTTTCGGTAGCAAAGTTGGGGAGAATGTGCGCGCATGTGACAATGCACAGCACATCGGAGCCTTGGGCATTGAGCAAATATCAAGATACCTCGCAAACAGAGAAACCCCAATTACATCACAATGCAGAGGAGAAACTTATGATTGCAAGAGCTATTCGTTCCAGTGCGCGGCGCTCGCACAAAACGTATCGCTTATTTAAATCAACGTTCGTCCGGCGCCTCGGCTCGGCAATGGGATTCACCTGGGCAGCAAAGTGTTGCGAACCCAAACGCAAGTCTAGACTTGCTGAGATTTACACTACGACGTCTACCTCGCTGTCTTTTCACCCTAGCGAGGAACGTAGATGTACATCCGGCACGAGAGAATTTTTCCGCAAGGACATCCACCTCTTGCTTCATTATCTGGAACAACATGTAATGTTTGCAATTCTAGTTCACTAACCAAGATGAACTAATTCCTTCAGTCGTGGATGGAACTCGCATCCTTTATCGGATCCAGCTGGGGCACTTGGGTGCTTGATGCTTCCACGGATGTGTTCTCGGCAGAGGCAGCCTTTCTCAGCTCCAAAAAGGAACTCATCCGATGCTGACGGTTGGTGATTCCTCACTTCACACACTTCTGCACCTCAAATGGATGCCACTCTTCGCCGTCCAACTCAGCATCTTCTCCCGCAAAGACCTGCACGCAAGAACGAACCGCCGCAAGAATCGCGCTCCTAAAACTGCTCCGTTGCCTTGTTCTGGATCTGTATGGTCAACGTCGCTGTCCCGGATATGGAGCCTGTAGGTTTCAACATTCCGGGTGGAGTGTCAAATTTCATTTCCCTACTGGACTTACTGGATCCGCTTCCTGTGCCTCCATGACTTCCGCGAGCAGGTATCAACTCAGTTAGCAGCTCGGCATTTCTGGACAACTTTGATCATGAATCAGAACGATGTCTCCGGGGCAGCTGCCACCTGCCACCCACTGCCCAACACTCGAAATGAGCCACGGCGCAAGGGCTCCCACACGACCTGATGTGGGTTGAATCAGTTCCCTATTGAGGCCTACCTCGGGCACAAGATCTCATCACAAATGTTGGTCAATGCAGGCGACGCAGTAGCACAATACGTACCGATTTTCGGCGACCCACCGCCGTGCGGCATTCCTGTACACACTCAGTCAGAGCAAAGTGAGCCTGCGAGGGAAAGGGGACATGCGTTTGCAAATTTGCACAGCATGACCAGGCACCGAGAGGTGCCAAGGGACTATGGACAGGCTTCACTGGTGCGGCTGACACCCCCAGCGAATGCTTTCAGGAGTCCTGCAGGGTAGGCTATCGATGTGGAGCTTTCTGATCGTCAATGCTCCCCTGTGCAGTCATGCGCCCCTGCAGTCTCAGGCTTCGAACTGAATGAAATACCTTTCATGATGCACCAAGCCAATACATAACGCAATTCAATTTCCGGCAACCCCTCCAAGTTGCTAGGCTTCCGCTGGTTTCGTCTCGGAAACGAGGCTCAAGGTTTTCGGCTTATGAACACGAGCGGTACAACCATGAGGCGGTCTGAAGGGTGGGTTCTCGCATGTCTATAGTGGGTAAACTCAAACTAGGGGCCAAAATTGCCGGCTGCCTGCCTTGCGCCGCTTCTTGGCATTTGCGGCCGCTTGCGCAGCGAAGCTTAAGACGGATGCCGGGCCTTCAAGGCATCCCCGAAAGAAGTTCTTTGTCGGATGCTTGGCACAATGCACCTCCAGGGTCCCTGGGCCGAGGCTTTTGAGGCCGAACCTGAGCTGTTATGGGTGATCCGCTATACTTTCTTTTCCACACCTCCCCCCTTCGGATTACTGGCAATATTCCCCGTCATACTACTGTTTTGGCACATCGCAGAAGCAATGAATACTTCGCATGCTTACCGCGGGAAAGGATCTCGCCTGCCATGCCTGTCATTAACCTCACGCTCAAATCTTTGCTTGTGTGTGTGAAGGGGGATCCACTTAATGACTCTGCGAAGTGACTCTCTCTCTCTCTCTTGCTTGCTTGCTCAGCGTGTGGGCCCAGGGGCCAAAGACCCCGGAACCCTGCGCAATGCGCCACGCTGTGTGTCCGAGTCAGGTGTGGTGGTGAGACGTGGAGCAGCGGAGCTGGACCGGCAAGCCGGTGCGAAACAGTATCCACCTCCGGGGTAAAAAGTGTGACCCCCTAAGTCGTGTCCCGCCTTGTCCAGCTCGTTTGCTCCGACTCCCACTCTTTCTGCTCTACCGGCCCGCCGTGACTTCTCTTTGCGGCTTGCCCTTCGGACAGGAACCCTATAGTAAGAGCGCGACTGCCCGGCCATAGTTCCCTAGTTCTTTGGGTCCCCGTTTCGGTGTGTAACAGTTTTCGCTACTCTGAGTGGTTTGGTGGTGTGTTGCTTGTTGGCAGCAGGTTCGTGGACACGGACGACAAACTTTTTCTTTCTTTCTGCTGGGCTTAAGGGTCGCATGCGACCCCAAGGCACTCGGCCCGCCCAACCACCCCCTGTATTGTGGAGTGGCTGGTTTATTGGGTAATCCTGATTACGGCACTGTACTACCCAGTGTGTTCTGGGTTCACAAGCAAAAAAGCCCTCCCGAACACTAAACACGAACACAACCCCCGCCTCGTCCCCGCGCCCCTGTGGCTAACGATCCTTAGCCTATAGTAGGTTCGGGAGGGCATGAAAAAGCCGGTTGAATTTCCCCTCCTGCCGTCATGTAGCAGTGGGGGGGTGTCGAATTTGTTGCAGAAGGGCGGATCAGACATCGTCAAGGTGACGGTTTTGCAGCGAATTTGCAAAAGGGCGGAAGGAGGCTGTCAAGTCGTGACAGCGTTGTTCAAAAAGGGTCTAAGTAGAGGTCTGGTACAGAGATACATGCCAACGTGCAATCCCCCGGCAAGGGCAAGGCTTATGAAGAAATCCCCCGTGCGTCCGTAGGTGGGGTAAAAGTTCGGCCTCTACACTCAATCGTGGAAAGGAGGGGGGTCACTCAACAAAGCACCGAAACAAAGTACAAACCGAATCTAGCTCCCTCCCTCATTCCCCCTCTTCGGCCGTCACTTGGAAAACTTTTTCTGCCGCGCTCACTCCGTCTCAGCGCTGGACCTTGTTGTCATCTCCCCTCTGCGGTGTGCCATGTGTTGCTGAACCTCTTGTACTTGCCAGCGCAGGTTCGGGACCAGGGTGATTGTCGGTCTCCGCCCGGTCCCTTGTGGTCCTCCTGTAGGTGTAGGTGGCCGCATACGCTTGGTCCGCGGCTCCCCCTCTGGCTCACTGGGTCGCCTAGTTCTCGGTCCCCCTTCTGGTTCAGCTGGCTTTCTTCGGTCTCCTTCTTGTTCTTGCTGTGGTTCCCGTGGCCGGTCGCTCCCCCGCGGGCTCGGCAGGACGCCTTTGGTTTGCATCTCGGTCAGACGGTCTTCCCTCAGCTCCCCACGGCCATTGTACGTCTCGTCGGCGCTCCCCCAGTCAGGTGGCGTCTCCTCAGAGACACTGGGTGCTCTTTGCGCAAGCGGCTCGGTTTCCGCTGTGGCACTTGGGGTACTCCGCTGACGCCGAGTCAGCGGTGGTATGGTGGAGGATGTTGCTGGGTCGTCCCCCCGACCTGCTCTTCTCGCACACTCGTTGGCAGTGTAGCGGCTTCTGCGGCATCGCGTTCCCCCCTGCATCTTTTCCTTTCCTTTTTCTTTGCCTTCAACTTGCGGCGCAACTTCCATGCCTTGGCCAGCATGGTCTTCACTTTCTCTTGGAACTTCATTACGAACGCCCTGTTTTCTGCCGAAACATCAGGCAGCCATTTGTCAACGATACCGACTAGGCGGTCTGCTTGTTCGCCGGTCCTGTGCCTATCGTAAGAGGCTTCCTCACTTGCTCCCAGCAGCTCCCCCGTGGCCATGTCACGGTATCCCCCGCCTTCTCGGGTCTCCACCTGGCGTTGTATCCATAGGTCCAAAGCATCAGGTTCGAACAGCAAGTGCAATCCCCATTGGGTTCGGAAGGCGGTCTTGGCATCCAGCGGTGTTTTCGCATCCCCCCTGGATGAGGTCGGAGGGGTTGTGGCAGCCGGCGGCACGTATGCCTCCCCCAGCCTCACGTTGGCACGGCGTTGGTCTCCATGCAGCCATATGCAGCCGACACTGTGGATCGGTTCGCACGTGCACTAAGCGAAATCCCACTTGGCATATCCCCCCTCCCCAACGGCAGATCCTGCAAATCTGCTCCTTTGCCGTCATCTTCGTGGATTTTTTGACACTCACTCTCGGACTAGCCTGGCAAGGTCTGCAGAAGTAGGTACGACGATGGTCATTAACTGCCCGCAAGCCCATTAGCTCACAGGGTGCTGTCAGACAAGATCCCAGAAACACCAACGCCAAGTGTCCAAGCATAACACAGATCCCAACTGACAGCAGACTCCCAGAGCACAAACGCTAAACCGAAAGAACCCACCCCCTAGTTCCGTGCTCCAGGAGCCCCGTGAAACAGCATTCGGTACTACCACCAACTCACATCGCTCCAAGGCTTCAGAGGTTGCAACATGCAGTATGACAAACCACCACGTTAGTTCATTCACACCTGTCCAGTCGTGCAGCTGTCCATGCGTGTTTTGCAAAACCAGGACATGCACCCTGCACCATGCAACAATCTCACCATCCACCAGCATGGGGACCAAAGAGCCGCGCCCCATCAGCGAGAGCTCGATCGGCTTGCCATGCATAGATATAGAATAACCCATGCAGAAAAACACATTGCCGTGTGGACTTTGTCTACCATGCAGAAGGCATCATGTCCCGAGAACAGCGTGCCATAGTACACCCCGCAGTTCGCTTTCGCAGGCTAAGGCGAGCTCACTCACAAATTCACCACGCAGCCGGCACTCAGCTCTAAGGACAGAGGTTGTGCAGAGCAAAGCAAATATAAAACCATGCAAAAAGCAAATCGCCAATATCATGCAGTAATACATTCTACCCCAGCTGCCCACTCGTGGATCAGGACGGACCATGTTTCAAATTCATCATGCAGTTTGCCTTCTCGCATGCAGAAAACTCCCAGAGGCAGTGACCTCCAAGAAAATTCATGTATTTTTTTATGCCGGAATAAGGACCATGCAATGATACATCCAGCAACCACGTCAACATGCAGGCGATGTGTATCCAGTGGCCAGGTGGTGTTTGTATCCAGCGATGCTCAAATTCAGCCATGCCATAATACAGCCTATCCCAGTTGCCCACTCGTGGACCAGAACGGACCATATCTCAAATTCACCATGCAATGTGCATTCTCGCATGCAGAAAATTCCCAGAGTCAGTGGCCTCCAGGAAGATCCATGCAACCGTCATGCCGGAAAAAGACCATGCAGTGATATGTCCAACAACCACGGCAATATGTAGGTGATGTGTATCCAGTGGCCAGGTGGTGTTTGCATCCAGAGATGTTCAAATTCAGCACTTTGCATCCAGAAAGTCTCACATTCTCATGTCTGTGGCAGACCCTCGATCCCAGCACACTTTTATTACGCCCGGAGCTGGGTATGTTGTGGCGTAGGTGCCAGCTCAGTGTCCACATACAAAAACCACGTGCGTAGACGAATTCGTTCAAAAACCACCATCAAAGATGAATAAAACTCCGGAGGCGGCTTCCGTGCAGCGCGGAGGTTCAGTGCCCTCATCTCCTCGCATCTCTGCGCTAGTCGTCGCCAATACGATGCCACAAGTGGCATCCGTGTCAGATGCTCCATCTCGGGGAGCCGCCACAGCTCTGCCAGAAACCCACTGACATTGGTCGCGAAGAGTTTGGGGCATGCAGAGTCCTCCATAGTCTCCACGAATTCTTGAATTCCAATACCATCGTCGGTCCATGCAGGAATTCTTCGAAGCAGTCCGTAAGTCATGGCGTGGCAAGGCAGGTGAAACAGAGCTGCTGTGTGTCAGAGGTTGGCTGTTATCCCAAACTGGAAATGAAGTGCTATGCCATAGTAAGTTGAACTCAGATTACAGGCAGGGCAGCAGCATCATCATCAAGACCGGCGCCAAATCGTCACCCAGAATGTTTTCCACACAGCTGGGTTTCGTTGGGGTTTCAGGGTCGGTTCAAAGATCCTCCTGGCTGTCCAGCACCTCGATCACGTCGTGAGGTTCCTTTCGAGACGGCGGAAGCTGCAGAAACTCCTGAAGGGTGAGCTGTTTCAAACGGCAGGGGCCTTCTAGGGATTCGCGGAGGTCAGTTTTGGAATTGATCCGAAACCCTAGGTCAAGTAGCTGATCCACGACTTCAGGATGGAGGGTGCTCAGATGAATAGAGTTAAAGGCAACTAGGATAACTCTCGAGGAGGGGTCAGCGGTGGGGGGAACAATCCCAGCGTGAAGGAGCCTGCGAGCATCCAAAACAAAGGGCTTGTCAATCGAAACTACCCTACCTTTAACTAGGGCCCCCGGGTGAGGCATGTTCACATCCCCACACGGGTCCTGAATCCAAAGGCCTGCCCCTGAAATAGGGGGTGAGAGCTGCATAATCAACGATTGATTACTCCCGTTATTAGTGTCCCTATGAGGCCGGGCCTTGCACCCTCGAAACAGAATACAGCAAGTAAACCGAAAAGAAGGACACACATAAGCAACCATCTTAGTAATAGCGAGCGTCATGAACGGCATGTCAATGGAAAAGCTGAGCAGACACTGTGAGTTACGGGGATTTGCCCCGATCCCAAAGTACCTGATCCCATCCTTAGTGCTTCGTCTGAGGTATGTTGATGGCAACATGTCGAAAAGCTGATATATATCGTGAGGTGTAGGAGGGTCAGCCTGCCTCAGTAACAGGAGGGCTTGGTACTCAATGGGCCTCAAGAGAGGATTCGCAGAAAGTACAAACGGCGGGTCCAATACAGTTGTTTGCATGGCTTCAAGGGACATGCGTTCAATCTTTCTCGTTTTCCTAGGACTGTGCTTGTGGGAAAGGCTTGGGTCCGGGGAGTTAGTTACCTCATCAAGATGAATGGGTTCATTCACAGAGGGACCCTGCAGCGGAAAAGGAAAGGACCCCATGTTCAACAGCAGCTCAACTACACTCGTTCGCATGAATTGCTAGAGCCATGACGCGGAACAACTGCATATAACATGACACTGAAAACAGTATTTCAGTAAGTCGGTCTTTTAGGTTTGCAAAGACATGCATGTGATTCATCTGGTTGCGTTCTGAACAGCTTGTAAGCTATTCAGTGTCGGAACAACGTCTGACTCAAGCACTGATCTTAAGTGCGAGAATGACATCTTGACTTGTTTAAAGTTGGTTTCATTATTAATTACAAGAGCCTTTGCATGCAGAGTTTGATCTTCACAGGCTCTTCGAATTCTCTTGAAATTCTCATCATGGGCTTCGAGCTGTTCCACAAAGTTGTCCATGGAGGCTTCCAAAGTGGATATACGGTATCCCAGGTCGTGCACAATATTTCTGAATTCATCTCCAAATTGCCGAATGAGGGTTTCCAAATCCTCACGTTGCCGAAGTTGCTGTGCCAGAGTTTCCCCTAGCTTACGGTCGTTCATCCGTACCAGCCGCAGAATGCTCTCACAAAGTGTATCCGAAAACAGAGAACCTTCAACCACTACCCCGGCAGAAGAGTGAAGACGCTGGTGAGTGTCCTCCAGAGTCTGAAGCACGTTGCTCAGACGTACTGCCAGAGTCCATGCTCGGGAGGTCACTTGCAATGCGAATTCCCACAAGCGTTGCACACTCCACAGAAGGAGAATGGTCACGCAGGCATATAGCAGAGTATGTATATCCATGGCAAGGGGCTGCGCTACCAGGCGAACTCCGGTTCACTATCAGTCTAGTGGGGCCTGAAGCCTCAAAAAGTACAAGCATCGCATGATTGCACACCTGAAGGACATACGACTCAAAAGCATGCATTGAAAAAGCATCAAAGTCTCTCAAAAGCCTTTTAACCATTCACTGCCCTCGAAGCACATTAGTGGCTGCAAGTGCTAAAATATGAAGGTCCGGGCGATCTTCGAGTGGGTCATCTTCCCAGGGCGCCACAGGTGGCATGATGGAGCACAGGTTGTAGAAGTCACCCGGCGAAGCTCTAGCCCCGAACAAGCCCAACTCTGAGTCCATACACCTTCGCAAGGCTTCGGTGTGTGCATTCAGGTCCTCACGTAAGGCATCCATTGCTTCCTCAGTGCCATCCAGGTTGCAACGGAATTTCCCAGGGGGAAATTCATTGGCCAAGATACCGTGCACCGAGCGCAACAACGGTGATGCTTGGTGGACTTTATGCTCCACCCTTCCTTGGGTTTGATGTAGTCGCTCAACTGAGCGCGCCAGGTCCTGAGTGAGTGTCGTTAGCTCCTGAAGCAGTCGAAGGCACTGGGTCGTATCTCCTCGGGAAGTCTGTATCCTGGCTGGTGGTGGCTCACGGAGGGCTTCGCTAGCATCATTATGCAATTGAATTACAAATTCTCGCACTTGTCCCAGCCCTTCGTTGACAGCAGCGAGGCTGTCTGTGATATGGGCAAAAGCCAAGATTTCGTCGCGAACTTCCAAAAGAAGCTTTGGCATTCTGTAGAGGTCTCTCCAAAACTTGCATTGCCACAAAAGGAACCTGCGCACTGCCAAAAGGCAAAGCAGAATTACCAGCACCAAATTCAGCATGTATGGCCATGAAGGGGTTTCCATATGGACCTAGACTGAAGACTTCTCAGCTTTGAGAAAGGCAGCTACAGACTGACGAAACCAACTTATCAAGACATTCATGCAGCAGAAAGGTCAGTCAACCGCAAATCTGTAAAAGAACTCAACAATAACATGAAAGTGCAATCGGTCCAGACCCTCTGAAGCTGCAGATGGGCTGAAGATTTTACGCACTCATCCTGTGAGGTACGGGCTCAGCGCCTCTGTTGGGACTGTTGAGCCTGCAGAACTTGTGCAGCCGCCATCACCAGGGTGGTGAGATCAGGTCCCCCGGTCGCGGTTGGATTTCCGGGAGGAGTGCTCGGGACCACCGGTGCAACTGGCAGAGTATCAACCAAAGATATGGATCGTGCCTCTTCTTGGGTCGTTGAACGACCCTGATCATGGTAAGACTGGTCATTGGCACGACTGTCACGTGCCCGTGAATTAGAATACTGTCCATGCTGTGAATTAGGATACTGCCCTTGCTGTGAATTAGAATACTGTCCTTGCTGCGAATTCTCTTGTTTGTACCATGCATTAACATCCCCTTGGATGGTCTTCAAAGTGTCCTTGAGGTAGTCGAACTTCTTGGCGAGCAACCCATGAGGCAACTCAGCCTTGATGATCTTCAGTGCTTCATCCAAGGCCACCTGAGCCTTGGCAACCTCACCCAGGCATCGAGTCCCAAGGTCGTTGCCATTCCTCACCAGGCCATCAAGTGGCTGAAGCATTTTGAGAACATCATTCATCTTGCCCTCGAATTCTTTGAGTTCCCGGACATTGCCAGTAACAAATTTCTCCATTTCCTCATGCAGTCCTCCCGCCGCAGAGTTGATGTCTTTGAGAAGCCCCTGAAGCGTGTCCATCATATTCTTGATTTCATCCATCATCTCGTGGGTCAAGCGGAGTTCCTGCAAGTGGTCGCGGATATCTCCCAAAACGATGGGGAGGCGCATGCACTGAAACACAAATTCCCATGCAGTCTTCATCCAGTCGGGGCAGAGATCGCCTCTCATGCCCAAAAAGCAGAGGAGAACGGCAAGTCCAATGAGGACTCCATTGGAGACCTCCGAAGAGATCCACGAATTGATGACTCCCGAAAGTCCTCCCGCTTCCATGTTTGCAACGAGGGTGCAAGGCGGGAAAAATAGCTCAGGCTTGATTTGCACTGACTGCTGCAGCAAGTAACTTCAAAGACTGATAGGCACATTATCGGACCGTCCTGCCCCCCCCCCCTACACACAACTGAAGTGTGACATCCATGACGACGACGGAAAAAATCTAGCCCAAGAGGCCTCCAAGGTCCTGACCAAGGTCATGTTGGCAGGGTGGGGATTATAGGGAAACTGCATGAGTGTTTCGTATCGTGGTGGCAGCTTGGATGGCATGGTCTGCATGAATTCTAGGATGTCCAGCTGTCCTAAACGGTACAAAAGATTCCTGGCAACGGGCGCCGCAACCAAGCCTAAGAACAGCGGATGCTGCAACAGCACCGATGGTAAGAAAATGACAGGTTTGTTCAAGGGATCATCATCATGCAACATTTTGGCAAAATGCCATACAACTAAAAGCCCTGCAGCAATGTTGCCAATCAAGTCCACTTCCTGCGGGGGCTGTTGAACAAGTGTGATTTTGCTGGGTTGGAAAGATCCCATCAGCAGAATAACAGAAATACCCTGATCCTGCTCAAACCTCACCAACAATGAGCGATTTGAACTAAATCGCGTGGCTTCCTGAACATGCAGCAAGGCTCTCGCATACGGTTGCTCAAAGAGGTCCTCGCGTACCGGCCGTAAAATGCAAAGCTTCTTATGAAGAATTAAAAGCTGCATGTGCATGAGATAGGCAGACTCGCACTTGGTGTTGATGGGCGTAACCCATCGGCGAATCCAGCCATATTCAAGACTTTTCCATGTGTCCCTATCAATTGCAGCAAGTTCCCAGCAATCCGGATCATGACGTCCTCTAAACTGGGCAAAGGTTTTCTGGAGTTTGCGCGGGATTAAGTCAACAAGCAAGCCAGGTCGAACGAGTCCTGCGTCAAGTGCAATGGTCCCAACTTGTCTAAGGATACGGCAGTTAGGGAGGTTGAGCGGATTTCTCCACACATGCCCCCAGTAGCGCCAGAGCTGGGAAAGCCAAGTGGCTGCCCAGTTCGGTCCTTTCAATTCCTGACAGAGGAGCCGACAAGCCCGTCTCCTGGCAGTGGTATTCCGTACCCAAGACTCGAAGGGGTCCCCAATGATCCTGGTCATGCTTAACAAGAAGGTGTTTTTGCAAGCTTCAAGCTGTTCCAACGACCGCTGAGTGGGGTAAGCTGCCGGAGCTAACCACCGCCACCGCGACGTGATGTACGTATCCAGCAAAGCAAATTTAGTGTGTAAAGCGCATGCATGTGAGGAAAGAATCTTCTTGAACCCAAAGAAAGCGTTGCTCGCCTTTCGCAGCGAGAAGCCCAAAGTATCAAGAGGTCCCATTGAGTATCCCAAGGGCGCTCCCAAGAAAATGAATTGTTCACATACCTGTAGCGGTGCACAGGACCCTCTAGCCCAAATACCAGGGTAGGTGCACTCTGGACTCGCAAGAGCAGCGCACTTGTCAACATTGACCCTGAGCCCCAGTGCGTCCAAGCAGTCCTGAATATCGCGTAACTTGGATTGTAACTCCTCTGTGGAGCGTGCAAAAGCAATCACATCATCACCAAACAACAACATATGCGGAGTATGAATTCCCTGCACACACGGTCCCCAGATTCTGTCCCACCTCCCCTCCAGGTCACGTAGCGCCCATGCAATTAATCTGCTGAACAATTCCGCACTGTAACTGGTCCCTTGCATAACCCCTTGCTGAAGAGATTGATACCAATGCTCCCCGTTTAGCGCAAGAAGTACAGTGTTTCCTCGAACAAGATCCCACAGCCTCAGTGCTTCACGAGAGGGTTGAGACTCCATCAAGAACTGCCCGATGCTGCGATGATGCACTGAATCAAATGCTGCAGCAATGTCAAGCTTAACCCCTAACAGTGGGGCTTTCCTGGCTTTGGACAAGGAAAGCATCATCTGAGCAGTGGTGATCCCATCAAGAACTTGACAACCTTTCCTGGCCCCCAGCTGGGCCGTGGTGATTTCAGGCAGCTTCGCCCGTAGCCGTACACTGAGAAGCTTGCCAAAAAGTTTGCAAACAGTACTAGTAAGACAGATTGGGCGCAGTTGAGAGGGCTTGAGGGGTCGCGAAATTTTGGGAAGAAAGGTGATTTTCCCTTCCTTCCATTCTTTAGGGATTGCTTCGTCGCCAGCGAGGACTTTGTTAAACCATGCAGGGAGCCTGTTGTCAACATCAAAATGTAAGATGTGTGTCAGAACATCATAGGAAATGCCATCCAATCCCGTACTCGTGGCGCTCTTGCAGGTGGACAGCAGTCCAAGAAGCTCTTCCTTAGTGACGGGAGCAAACGGCGCGGATTCGTGTTTGGCCTGCAAGGCGTCAGTCACGGGTTGCAATGAATTAGGGTCTCGAGAGTTAAATTTAGCTTCATAGAAGTGCTTCAAATCTCGAAGAGCATTCTCATGTCCACCAGCTCGCTGGATGTAGCTCCCATCCGATAAAGAGCCTGCAGCGGACCTGCGCATGTGAGCAATAGCATGCTTATCCCCATTTCGGGCTCTGTCTAAAAGGTCCTCCTTATGAGCAACTTGCGCAGCTTCACGTGCAGCTCGGATCTTGCCCATCATTGCAGTGCGTTCCTCTCCAGCCAGCATCTTTCGTTGCCTAATGAATTCCTGAATTTCAGGTCCATCTTTATATCGGAGATTTGGAGGCCTGAAGCTGGCCTTTTTTGCAATTAATTCAACAGTCGCATGATTAAATTCTGTTTTGATGCAGTCACCTAGGGCTTCCTTAACGGCATGGTCAGGGGCAACCCATTTGCCACACCGTCGGGTTACCCAAGGTCTCCGTCGGTAAAAGGGAATCCTCGAAAAGACAGTAAGCAGTAACGCCGAATGATCTGATGGAAGGGCAATCCTCAAGTCGTCCCTAACAGTCAACTGGTAATCCATGCCGGGAACCCGAAGGAAAAAGAAGTCAATTTTCGTGCTGATCCCCCGTGCATGCCACGTATCGCAGGGGGGACTGACAAGATCAAGACCTGCAAGACGCATGCAAGCCCTCAACCTAGGAACTTGTGCAAAATGATCAAATTCTTGAGTTAAGTCCTGGTTCACATCCGCTGCAACAACTATGCGGTCCTGAATTCGGGCAGGCAAAACAAATTCTTCAAGCAACTGACTTCCTGAAGCCCAAGTCTCAAGACACTCCCCGCGATGGTCATGAGGGAAATGCAAACTGGCGACATACCAATCGACCCCCTGTAATCGCATCTTGAGGAGTACCCCAAAGGGATGCGCACGGTTATCCGTGACAGAGGCGGTGAGCTCATGACGAACTGCAATACAGACTCCTCTCCAGCTTTCAGCGGTGTCTAAGCAGTACGCAGTGTAGGACTGTTTACCTATGGCAAACGGCAGTGCTTGCACATCTTTAATTCCATTGAGGCCTCCAACTTCCTGCAAACACAGAACATCAGGAGGATCCACGTTCCCGTGGATAACATTATCAATGTGCGTAAGGGACTTTCCATGCAAATTCCAATGCAGAACAGAAAGGTCATGAAAGGCTCGACGATTTGGCCTGCGGTGCTGCCGAGGTGCCGCAGGAGTAGCCGGTCTGGGTTCCCTGCCAATTTCCTATGGGCCTCCTGCTGTGCGAGACAACGCATCATGCACTTGTTGTGCCGAAACACCCAAGACCTGGGCAGCCTTAGCGACGTGCACAAACCACCCACTATGATCACCTCGAGTCGTGGTGTGAAGGAATGCTCCCTCGGGAGGAGGTGGGCCTGCGTATCCCAAGATGTTGACCCCATCCGCGAAAACCTTACCCCGCCAATCGTGCTCAACGTCAGCTTGGGGCCTCAAAGAGAGCAGGGCTTCTTTCGTTGACAGGATTGCACGAAGTTTCGCGCGTTCCTCTGGACTACGGTTACGAGTAAACCATACCTTTCGACCTTCTTGCCCGCGGATGTTCGTAACAGGCAGTTGCTCTTTAAGGGCGTTGATGACTTTGGTCTGAAAGGTCCGTTTATCCCCTAGGGAGGTGCCCGACGGATAGTTCAGTTCGATGCGTGCAAAGGAACTTCGTGCGTAAGGTATGATGATGTCCTGCACCAAGTTGGACCCTCCTGCCGCAGTGAAAGCCTGACTCAGTTCATGTTCTATATCATGTCTCTTAGCATCTTGCCAGCCTCCACATGCAATCTGGAGGTCATCCCAGCGAGGATCTTGTCGGGGTGAGACCGGAGCGGATGGACCACCCGGAGCCGCATACCCACTAGGTGCTGGGGACACAGACCGAGAACGTAAGGCCTGAATTTCTTGTCGAAGTTCCTTGATTTCCCTAGTATGATCATTCGCGATGGCTTCAACTGCTTCAATTCTAGGCACCGCGTCCGACACCTTATGCTGAACTAAGGCAATTTCGCGGGAGTAACTATCAGCTACCTCCAGAAGCTGACTCTGTTTGTCCTTGAGTTCCTGTATGCTGGACTTAAGAGAAGGGAGCCAGGCTGGTTCATCGAGGTCGTAGTGTTCAGGTGCCCGTGCATTTCGAGGGGCCTCTTGCTGCTGATAGCCCCCGGCAAAAACGGGGGGTGCATGTAAAGGAGCGTTCCTACCAAAGGCGGGGGATCGGTCCTTCCCATCCCCTTCATGCATGTTGGCACTCCCCAGATCAGGCATGCGTGGCTTCGGAATGTCATGCTGATTAAATTCTGAATTCCCTCCGAATTCTGAAAAATCAGCCCCTTTTCCCTCAGAAACTGTCTGCAATTGAGCGACGGCCAACGGCATCTTGTTGACGTCCTTGTCCCCTCTAGGATCCACTTTGACCCCGTTGGGGTCAATCGTCCACGGCTGAGTCTCTCGTTGGCTGAGCGGCAGCTCGTCGGGTCTTTGATTAGGGGGGGCCGCTTGAGGACTATCGGCTGTATCATTCCCTGGGTGCATGAGTTCATCATCAATGGTACTCTCGTGCTTCTTGGGTTTCTTAGAAGGGCTCTCCCCACGCTTGGCGGCTACAGGACCAGGGAGGCGGTTTAGTTCATCGCCCTCATCATCGGTGTCAAGGGTCCCGGGGGGCTTGAACCTTTCAGGAATCGGGCATCCCAACGCAGCGTCAAGAGCAGCCTGGGCATCTGAGTTCAACGAAGTAGGGGCAACTTTGCTCTTGACCCCGCCCACGCGCTCGGAGAGAGCTGCCAGAGCCCCCGACATACAGCACAACAGCACCTAGCTCAGGAACCCGCCGAGAGCTGTTTCCTCGGATCTCGAGCCGAAATCTTGAGCCCGTAGCCATTTGCGATCTCGCCCTTCCTGCCACTGTCACGAACTCTGAGTTGTTGGCCTCCCCCGTCCAAGCTGTCAGGTAGTCGCTGTGAAGCTTGGCTGTGGCGAGGTGGGGGTCGTTGGTGAAGACGTCTGTCCCCCTCTGCACGGTAAAGTCGAAGGTCACGGTCTTGCAGGCACTAGTTCCCCCTCAAGGACAAAGTGCTGCGAACTTGCCCGTCACGGTTATGGCTGGCACCCTCCAAGCAAGCCTGGAGCAACGCGGCAGCGGATATGCTTGCTCAAGCACCGCTGGGGTAAGCAACGGAAGTTCCCCTGAGGTGACAGCCTCAGGTTAACCCCGTGCTTCCCCCCCGATGCAGGGCGGCGAAACAGACCACCCCACAAAGGTGCAGTACTTGAGCCAAAATGGTGACGACAAACTCTCTCTCTCTCTCTCTCTCTCTCTCTCTGTCCTTCCCCAGGCTTGAGGGCACGCCCTTGCGGGAGTAGCCTGTGCTGTTGTAGGGGCGCATGGTATTACATGCGACAAAGGTCGGGCACTCCACAGCCTCTTGCTTGCTTGCTTGCTAAGGGGTGTGGGTGCATGCAGGCACGCACCCTGGCCCGAGGGCCTACCCCCCCTGGCGCGGAAAGGCCTCCAGGTCCCTTCCGGGGTTGAGGGGTTGACACATTCCCGCGAGTGTACCTTTTCCCCCCAACCAGACCTAAACTCACCAACAAGACCCCGATGGTCCCACTCGCGTCGTCCGTGGCTCCTCCAAGTCAAACTACCAGCATGCGCAGGGGCGATTGCTCTTCTAAGCGGAAAACAGGATCCTTAAAAGCCATACACTACAGAAACCTAGCACCGCTTTCAGCAAGGATCGCGCAAGGTTCACTCCAAGCAACTACTCAAGACTCAAACATGACCTGAGGCAGCAAAACGCAATTTGGAAACAAGGTTTGCAGACTAGGCTCCAACCCCCCTGATGAAAACATAAAATTGTGTTGGTCTGAGCCCCGACGGAAAAATAGGAGTAGGAGCTCGGGCGTCTTTCTACGCTTTGAGCCCCCACCAAGGAGGAGTTGTAGAAAAGATTAGCTTTGGTGTAGTTCTGCCTTTAGCGTCTTTCTACGCATCAGACAGAAACTGTTGGAGGGAGCGTCTCTCTACGCCCCGTGGATTGAAAGGAAAGGTAATCCTGCCCTCGGCGTCTCTCTACGCTTCGGACAGAAAAGTGTGGAAAGGAACGTCTCTCTACGTCCCTCGGAGTCAAAAGGAAAGAGAGGAGTGATTGGAGAGCAAAGTCCCCGGTGCTCAGAGTTCAAACCTAGAGCTTTATCCCTCAAGGTCGCAAAGCCGCAGAAATTTTTTGCAGACTGTCCCAGCTAAGCTGCTACCCAGTGAAGCAGGTTACGACCTCAACGGTAAAGGCTGTGCACTGTTCAGAAAGGGCTCGGATTCGGAGTGCGCTTAATTGGGTGTTTCACCAGTCTCAGTGGGGCTCGTGCTGGTCCCGTCTCAGCTTCCATCGGCGTAGTCATGGTTCTTATTCACGGTCGGGTTGCCAAGTCACGGACTCTGAGGTCAGGTAGCCGTCGGTCGCGGTACTCCCTCGGGTGAATCAGCGGGCTGAGCGTGATCGTGAGTAGGCTCGCCGAAGCCCTAGCGGTAGTTGGTGGCAAAGTCCCTCACACGCCCCGTGCCGATCCCCTCGAGCTCCGTGCGAGCGAGTACGGGGGCGATGTGCAGGAAGTCGTGTAGAACAACAAACAGGTAGGTGATCTTGAATGGCGGCGCGCGTCCGCAGGCTATTGCCGGTAGCGGGATGTCACACCTGAGTGAGTACCTTTGTTCCCCGCAGGTTGAGGTGCCCGGACACGGGCTGGCACCTTGAGCACTCGTGGCTTGAGCCAAAAGCCTCTCTCTCTCTCTTCTTCTGCAGGGCTTGGAGGGTTTTCTTTTCTCTCTCTCTAATTCTCCTCAGTGCTTCAGTGTAACTCTGAGCGGGGGTCCCCTCTTCGAGCCTTCTCTTTGTGGATCTTTGTCGACCTGACGTGGAAGGACTGCCATCGCCTGCAAACAGCTCCTCCACCTGTGTGCGAACAGTGTTGCTGCGCTTTGGTACGATCTCTCCGCACATCTCGCGATGCATGGGCGCGCACAACATCAGTTGGGCACCATCTTGGGATGGATGGATGAGAGGCTTGAGTTCTCTTCTCTTTCTTTTTCTGCATCCTTCGCTCCCCTCTATCGCCTGATGTATGAACATTATGAACCATTGCCAAACAAACTCCTGCCAGGGGGGCATCATGAGAAATCGACATCTGGGAGCGAAGGTCCAGCACCAATTAGACACAACACTCACTAGTCACTAGAGCTGTCGCAATGCCCCCCCGACACTTTCAACTGCATCTGGGCAGCTTGAGGGGCGCTTCGCTGCTCCGCTTCATCGCTGCCTGTGCCGGATGACACGCGACGGCTGATGGCCGTCTAGTACCCCGCTCTGCTTCTTTACTCTTCGAGCCTGTTGGAAGAAGAGGCCTCTTCGCAACCTGCCGAAGACTACACGAAGAGAACCCCTCGAATTTCGAATGACCAAGCCCATGCAGCCTCAACCTTGCTCGTGGCTGGGGGATCCAATAACCTGGGCATTTTAAGGTTGTTCAAAGAGGACGTGAAGAAAAACAGGCACAGGATCCCTCTAGACTTAAGAGGAGGACTTGGAGGATCCATTAGTGCTGCCCTGTGGAGCGTGGCCGTTGGTGGCCTGCACTGAGCACTTGGAACCCCTGGCTCTGCGCATCCCGCAACCCGGCCTGCGCTGGCTTGCTCACCTCAGCAACAAGGATCACTGGATCACAGCTGGGTCTCCTCTGCCGGCATGACATGCAATGCCAACCCAAGCATGGGTGACCCTACAGCTTGCAAAGCAATTTTCGCCTGTAAGCATGCTCGGCCAATGACCGGGAAGTCATCCCAGGAAACGAAGTTATCACTTGCACCTGCATTGTGAGGCAGCGGCCACATGCTGAGCACGAGGCTGACCGAATTTGAGATTGTCAAGGCCTTGGTGCGCAGCTCCGTTCGCCGCCTTCGCACACAAAACCGATCGACAAGGTTGCCACAACGCATGACTGCAAGGTTAGAAACCGTCAGGTACGTCCATGCAGGGCACAGGCGAATGCAGGGGTGCGAGCTGGACGGGAAGATCCTACGCTTCTGCATTACTTTCGCCAGAGTCACAGCTGTGCGGCTACGCTCCGGCTCTGCCGTGCTCTGCCTGTCTGCTCTCGACTGGAGAGCGAGCGACCGAGCGACCTATTTCATGAGTTTTTTTGGACTGCCTGCATCTTGATCTCCTTGATCTGCACCGTCGGTTTGGTTTGCGGTGCGGCCGGAGATTCCTTCCCCCTCAGAGTGACTGGCCATGCTGCTTCTCGCCTCAGCAGATCTCGACGGCCTACTCTTCGACATGACGCTGTGTCCAAACTAGTTTCCAGACCGTCACATCTCTTATCAGAAGTCCAAGGCACCACGTACTCACCAGAGCACGGCACACGCAGAATGGTAGAACCTCTCAAGTCAGATCGAACTCACCTTCAGTGCTTGTGCTGACACCGATGTAACGATGTAGGCAGTGTGCCTGGGCAGACACTGACCGTCTGCAACGTGCACAAAAAGGACCGTGTGTGCAACCCTGAACCTGAGTTACACACGGAACGAAAGCTAGCACAGCCACGTGGGGCCTCTAAGACTCCACTTCTGTTTGCACGGTAAGAGCCGCACTGTCACAGGCCTGTGTAAGACTTCTGCGTAGAAAGCAGCCCCTGCTGTCTGTGGCACGCGGCACCTTCGGGCATCTCTTGTACACTTCGCGTCAAGACTTGTGCAATCGCCTGAAGGTCAGGCATCTGCAAGACATGTTCAAACCGTTCAGGGTTTCAGGTCAGTTGACAAGACTCCGTGCAGTGTTATGCACCGTGTAACTAATTACTACTAATTGCACTTTGAGACTCTCGCTGCTTGCCCTAGCCGTGACTCAAACAATTGCGACGCGTTGATTCTCAGACCGTGGCTGTACACATCTAGCCTCCGCGGACGACCTGTGCACGCAGTTGAAGCTGGATGCCGTCACTCTCTCATGCCCGTCTCTCCCTGCCTGCCGTTTATCATTCCGGCGTTACGTCTGGTCCAAGGACGGACCGAGTCTTCTTGCGTTCTGCATGTGTGGCAATCAATGTCTGGAGTATGCAGTGCATGAAGTCACGTCGTGTGACGGCGGAGATTATTTACGGCTGACATGTAGTCTGGACTGAATCCAAATTCATGCAGTCTTGGTGATTCTGCTGCTGTGCCTAAGGACACCTGTTTCTCTTGCTGCATCCATGGTGACGCTCAGAGCGTGGTGTGACACTGACAGCTTGAGCACTAATCTGAGCTAACCTCGCGGCAGAAACCCCGCATGAAGGAACATCAGGGACCAAGCCTTTTTTGACCCATGCAGGCTACTCACCTTTTTCCAACTGTGCATCTGCGGGTAGACGTGGTTCGGAGACTGCTGGTAGGCATGAAGAAAATCTCCTGGGCGATGCGGCACGAGCGGGCTGCCTGCGAACTGTGTGAAATAGGCCAGCCGAGTCTCTAGTGCTTCGGAGAAGGTCGATAGCAACGGAAAAAGCTCCACTTTTCGCGCAAGCGCCGACCACCTTAAAAGGAACATGAGCAGTCATCTAAGTCAACGCGCCTGGCTCTCTGTTTGACCCTGGCCTCCTGAAGGCTCACAGCATCTGGTCGCAGGTCTCCCTTGCCAGCCTGTCAGGAACGAGGGGGCTCTCTGCCACCCCATGCGTGCTGTTTCGCACTGCGAGACTATGCCAGGCTAAGTTTGGTCTGAGGCTACAGTCAAAGGTCGGAGTAGGCACTCCGAAAGCGACTGAACTGGGAGCCATCTCAAGCCAAATTCAACAGCAAGCTGCACAGTGCCTCGGCAAGCAGAAGCCCTGCAATAGGCCACTGCCAAGAGTTCGACATGGCGTGGACCAAAGCTCCGAGGGATGTCTCATCCGATACCTGCCGCCAGCAGCTACCCTGAACGTGGCTTATGTGGCACCGCACCGCAAATCTTCGCTGAAATGCACGCGCATGAAGCAGGCAGTGTTGCCGGAGCCTGCCATGCCGCCAGTTCACCTTTCCTGCCAGCATGACTGGCACACCAACTTGCAATCCGGCGTGATGGATTCGAGTTTTGAGGCAAGGTTTCTGGCCGCCGCACCCTCTCTGAAATGCATTCCAAAACTTCTGACCTGTGCCTGTTGAGGTAGCATGTTCAGCAGGTGCGCTCGGTCGGCCTTTGATCCACGGCCATCGCCAAAGCCCAGTATCCACGAGAGCCGCAGGCCGTAGCCAAAGTGCTCAAAGCAATGCTGTCCGGTACCAGTGACTGGCATTCAGCCTGAAACTTCCGACTTGTCAGTTGCAAAGGTAACGACCGATCTGGTTTGCGGCTCTGCGCCTTAAGGCAACAGGTGAGAGCCTCCCTCCATTGCGACGAGCTGGCACAAGCACCCATGTGAGCATTGAAAAGGACCTGGGCGCCATCTACCGTCCATGAAGCAAGCTCGGCTGCCGGATCGCAGGGTGTGAGCTGCAAAGCCAGAGCACTTGTCCTGGCTGGAACCGCGCCTCCGATTGCAGACCTGAGCTCGCTGGCAATCATCGCTGGGCGATTCTCCTGCCAATAATTTCGAACAAAGCTACCATTTCTGGTCAAACGGGGTTTGCAACTGTTCCTGCAATACGCTGAGACTGAAGCGTGTGGCCCATCGCCACTTGGACGCCCACCTTTCGATCGGGAGCGCAGTAAGACTGAAGATGCTTGAGTGTGCAAGGAGTCAGGACATCCCACCTGCATGATGAGATCGCAGCCCCGAGCACCACCTCGGAGTTAGAACTGAAGCGTAGGCTTCGCCGGCAGAAGTCTAAGGCCTCGTGGGAAGCTGAAACATGCTGAAACCAAACCTTCCTCCAGCCCCAAGCCGAGGCGCTACGTTCTGCCGGATTCCAACTGCAGCCATGAGCTCGACAATTCCTTTCTTTTCCCGGGTTTGCTGGAGGAATTGCGACATTTCCGACGAGTCCGGAGATTTCGCCTAACAGTAACTACGGCACTGCGCTGCGCGGCGTTTGCAGGCAAGACTCGCAAAGATGAGTGCCAGCATCCGCCCAATTCACATGCATGCAATGCCGCCCCGAAAGATATCACATCAACCTCCAATGACCAATCCAGCATGTTGTGGAACATGAGCTTCGTAGCAGCCTGCGTCGATCGGCTGAACGTTCCTCTGCGCTGAACGTCTTGTGGAGCTTTTGCTTTGCGTGACTCTGTCTTGCCTCCCAGCGGTTGGCAGAGCTGCAGGCTGTAATCCCCGCCCCTGCCAGGGCCGTGTCCGTCCACATACCTGGGCTGGGCAGGTTCAGTCCAGGGCTCGTTTCGTTGAATCTACAGCCGTCTAAGTCTAAGTCAATTCAATGAGTTGCGCTACCGGGCGACCTTGTTCATCACTTCGCCTGCAAGAAACCAAAGCCAGCTTCCACTGACCGCGAGCTTCACAAGCTGCGGCAAGAGCACAGCATCCGAGCACGTCAATGCCTGCAGCGAATGGCGCAGCCATCTACTGTAGCCTGCGAACTGATCCTCTGCATGCGATGAGCTGAAGAAATCGAGCAGCTGCTAGTGCAGTGCAGCTGCGGATGTCCTTCCCTCGCGCGGTGTGTAGCAGCTGCTGGGCATCATGCCAACAGCTTGACAGTGTGCAGGCATCGGCGCCACTCCCCATGGTAATTGCATCGTGACGGATGCCTGCGATCGATTCAAGAGACACCCTGGAACGATACGAGCAACGAGCGGCGGCACAAGGCAGAGGCAGTGCAGCTGAGCGGCCTCGTGAGTGCGCCGTGTGAAGAAGCGCAAAAGCTGAGGTCCAGGTCTCCTGATGCTCGACACATCGACGAATAGCCATAGAAGTGCCACTTGCGTCCTTTGCAGTTGAGGCGGCGGTGTTGCATGACACCGTGTCACACTCAATGTCGCGAAGATGAGCATCTCGAAGCAGCCTGATGCATCCCTCGTCTGTGTGGGACGGAGGCTGTAGAAGCGAGTTTGCAGCCGAAGGTTGAAGTTTGCTGGCCGTGGGCTTTTGAACTTGAAGCCAAGTATCTCGACAGCGGATTGCCACGTGTTGCCTCCACAGCTCATGAGCCTCAGCAGACTATGGTCTGGGTGTGAGCTCGATGTTCTAAACCACTTCCTTCCACAACGACAGACAGGCGACAGGCTAATAGCAGGAGAGGAGCGAGTTGTAGCTTATGGACGTAAGCTGCAAGGCTGACTGTGCTGCTTCGCACACGCAGTGGATTGCAGCTTGCCAGTCTGAGCTCACGGTCACGAAGCAAAGCTCTCAGGCCACAGGTTGCATGTGGCCGCGAGGCACATCGACAAATTCAGCCCTGCGCTTCCAATCTCTCGATACAGTGCGGTTGCTGCATTTCTGGTAACCTCAAACAAGACAGTTCACCGGCGATCGTGAATCCAAAGAGCGCCCGTGTTCACTCAGCGAGACTGGCCGGGCATGCAGTCAAGCAACTATTTGCATCTCGATCGTCCATCGGTGCATTGCCCTGCAAAGCTGCAGTCCCTGCTTCCAGACACCGGCGCGGACGCAGCTGGACAAGCCGGAATTGTATGCGAAAGCACCTCCGTCTTCTGCAAACTGTGATCTTAACAGCAGCAGGAAGTCCAATCAAAACGAAAACCAGCACGGGCCGTGCTACGAGTAAGCCAGGGGCTACGCTGGACCGACGACGAATGTAGACTTTGCAGCAGCCCTGGGCTGCATGCACTTGCCGCGCAGCGATCGTGCGATGCAACAAGGTACACTTTTGCCTCAAAGCTTCTCAAGCTTTGCCGCCATTGGCTGCATTTTGCTAAAGCAGCCACCGCTGCACTGCTGGTAATGACATCCTTCCCAAAGCCGGCAGCCTGCAAAGAATTCGGCTCTTTGAGAACTCGACAGGCTGCGAGCACCTTGGCATCTTCCCAAAGCGCCAGCGCCTCAAGTCGACACAAGCCAACTGGGTATGGAGCTACCGCATTGCAGTCTCAGCCGGGCCTTTCGCCAGTGGCGCCCTGCGGTTTTGATCGCCTTTGTGAAGCCGGCAGCGCCCAGACTTTCGGTCCTCCCAAGGCATTGAGAGATAAAAACCCGCTCGTTTCCTTACTACTATTATTATTATTACTATTACTATTACTATTACTAATATTGTTATTATTACTATTATGATTATTATCAATATTATTATTAGTATTAGTATTAGTATTAGTATTAGTATTATTATTATTATTATTATTATTATTATTATTTGCCCGCTCCTTGTCTGGGGTGCTGATCGGCCCATTGGCCGCTGGACCGCGCCATCGCAAGCATGGCTCGTCCCAGAGAGAACTGCAAAACACTCGAAAAAGCAGCGAGCTGTCGCTGACAACGCTGTGGCGCACAAAGCTCGGTCAGGTACACAGGTATGAGCGCTATCTAGGCTAGACAGCTAGTCAGATGAAGAAGACACCACGATAGAGCTCGGGCGAAATGCCAATTCCACAGAATGCCACGGCTCTGCATTCCAATTCCCTGCGACTGGATGTCTTGAGGGCCCAGCATCTTTGGTGTGGGGCCTGTTGTTGTTGCAGCAGGCCGCAAAAATCAACGGTGCATCGTATAGACATAGTGACACGAGGCCAAAGCTCAGCCGCGGGTGGCCTCACCTGGCGCTCGCGGGGACGCTTAAAACACAGTTTTGGCCCAATATTTAACCAAATAGGTGTCACCGCGGTCCCGTTCTTAGAGTTGTCCCGGATGCACAAACCACCAACCTTGCAATCTTGCAGTCACACTTGCGAAGACTGTTGGGGGATGGTTGACAGCACGTCGTGATGCCCTGCCGCACTGAGGCTTGAGCATCCAGCTCCCCGGAAACATTTCCTCGGAGGTGCAATCCAGCACGGCCCGCGGACTGCCTGAGCCTCACAATATAAACCTTTTTGTGGAATTCCAAAGTGTTAGCTCTAGCACAAATCTGGTGAGCTTTCCTCCAAACTCTTGATGCTGCTTCTTAGGTCGGCTCAGCCAGATTATCGCGTTGCAGACACATCTTGGGCGGTTGCGAATGAAAAGCTCCGCGTGGAACTGGGAGACTCCATCGCGGTTTACAGCCACATCCTCAGCAAAAGCAAGGCTGCGGCCTTACACTTTCCACGGTCTCCTGGCTTGAAAAAGCGAAATGCAAGCACTTCACAGCGCTTGGGCCACTCGCGTTTGTGGGACTGCGCCCAACTCGGACGACCTTGTGATGCCCCTAACCGACCACGCTGCTCACTCCTAAAAGCATACTTGACCCTCGCGGACGAAGATAGACTACGGCAGATCAAACTGTTCGCAATTTTTACTACCATTTTGATGTTTGGCCTGTCATAACGGCTTACCGTCGCAACCTCTGAAGCACAAACAATGACAATGAAGTGTCAAAGCCCTTGTTAAACTCTACCGTTAAACTTGGAAAAACAAGTTGGTGAGTAGCCCCAAGCCTTCCCCTCGCGCAGAGTGAAATCCTGCACAGGAGAAGTCACATTCAGAATGCACGTGCTTCCGCCCCTGCAAAATACCGGCAGAAGCAAACGACTGCACCTGATGGCGCTTTGCAGCCTCGTGCAGTATCCTCACGTGACACCTGCAAGACGAGAGTGCTCCGGCGGGCACGGTCATGCATTGTGATCTTTCATCTGCGGCCGTCTGGGCCAGCCACTGTACTAGTACAGGTGTCCTTGCCTGCCCGCATCCACTCTATAGGCACAAGTCACGCTGATGACGGCAAAGGACATTGCTGGAAGTCGTGCCTTCTCAACAGGCCCCGCTTCCATGGGCTCCATGGATGTATTCCTGGCTGAACTGCACCGGTAACCGTCTAGAACCATGCTCATCATGCCACGCGTCTTGCGAAGCTTGGGCCGTGGCTGGTATTACACTTACTGGATCCCTTTCCATGCTGCGCGGCAGTATCTGCCTCGCGCAAATGCACGTGGCTGCGACAACAAAGCACTTATCAAGCAGCTGTTGAGCACAAGAAGCACGATCCAACCCAAAGCACGATCAGGTGCCGCGCATCGCAGCTGACCCCACTCCATGCTGTGCACTTCATCAAGGCACAGTTGGGACAAAGTGCTCTTCGGCGGTCAAGGTGCATTTCTGTGTGTACATCCTGCTGGACATGTGGCGGAAATTCACTGCTGTTGATGCTGCAACAAGTCTTTTGGTTATAGAGAAACGAAGGCTCCGCCCAATTAATCCTAGTCCGTAAGACCACCAAGGCCCCATTACCGGAAGCGCACCGCTTGGTAGGTGTTGTCATCAACTGCGTGATGCTGGAAACAGCTGCTGGGGTGAACGTGAACATCGCGGGTCGCGAGCCTGATCAAGCAAATTCTGAAGCTGCTCCGCAGTGGCCTCTGCGGCCAACGGTGATTGCAAGCGTCCTTTCACCTGAACTCCCTGTATTGAGTTCTGCTGTCACAGCTAGTTCATATGTCTTGTTTGGAGGACCCGCGCTATATCTTGTTGCATCCAGGTACAGATCGGAAACTCTAAGTTCGGAAGTCGCAACTTGATCTCATGACAATGGATCATCCTAGCTCGCCAGGAGGTCCTCCAAGCTCGAGCTGCGATAGGAATCGGTCTGCAGCCGAAGTTTCACTAGCTCTTCTACGAGCTTCTTGGGATTTGAGATCCCATCACCTCTGCAAAACACCTTCAGAAGATGGAGTAGCTGCAACTCGGAAGATGGAGGCACTACACCGACTTCCCCGGAGTTTGCTTCGGAATGCAAGTCACTGGAAAGAAGAGGCCGCTTGACGAACCCATTCCAGCTCAGAATTTGCTTGTCTCTCAGAAGGTCCCATACTTCTCGACACGTCCGTTCCGAAACGCATGAGTCAACTTGACCCTGCAAAGCCCATGGCTCCAGAATCCCCAAGAACTTAGCCAGCACTGCGCGCTCTTCTGGCCAATAACCACAATCTCCGTTCAGCAACTTGAGAAGTGCCCTGATGTGGAAGCTAACGTGCCTTGGCTCACCCCAAGGGCAAACAGCCATGGCCACACCGGGGTCGTGCAGGTGGCAGATTTGCACCGCGAGGGAAGTGACCTCGTGAGCCCGGGATCGCCCACCTGGGCGGTGCGAACCCCGCATCACCGGCAAGAGCCTGGAAGCCTCGGCCCCTGACAGCAGCACCACCCACTCCTGTGGAAGCGCAGCGCCAGGTTCGCAGCTAAAACTAAATGGGTGGCCACGCGGAAAGAACTCTGGAAAAGCTCGCTCCGACGCCTGCTTGATTAGGAGGAACACATCCACCGGCCGAAGGCACTGTGTAGACTCCGTGCCGCGGCTGTGCGGGGCGATGCTGCAGAGCCAATTGTTGGTGACCCAGAAGTTCTTCGGCATGCTGCTCAATCCTTGCAGAGGTGGAAGAGGCAGGCATTTCTTCTCGAACACCTGTGCGGAGATGGCATGAAGCGCTGGAAGTCCAGGCATCCCAGCCAAACACTTGGAAACAAAATCCGGCTCCAGGACCTTGCTCCAATCCCAGTCCTGCTCATCCAACGGCGTGAATGCTTGAGGTTTGGGAGCTTCTCTGCAGACCTCTTGCTCGACCTCCACCTCCCTCTCGCGTTCTTTCTCCTGCTCACGTTCTCGCTCCTGCTCCTCATCCATTGACGAGATTAGCACTGTCTCCCTTCCCAAAAGGCCTTTGTTGTGGAGGTACTCAAGCTGCTTTGCAATCCTGCTCTCCGCTTCCTGCTTGCAGCGCTTTGCTTCCACATCTGATAGGCCTGCCGCATCCAATGTGGCTGTTGGAACGGCCAGCACGCGCATCGGGATCTCCTCCTGGGCAGGCCTTGGTGCTAAAGGCTGGCAATAGCCCGACAGCTGGAAGGCCTCCGGCTCCAAACACAACTTTTCAATGTTCTTAGACGCTTTGCCGGCTCTGAAGCTATCGTCAGCGATCTGTCGCAGGAAGGGCTCACGGGTGGCAAAGCTGGCTCCTTGCAAGGCCCAGAGTGGAATCGATGCCTGGAGCTGCTGCGCAGTGTTGGATAAAACCCAGCTCAGCAGAAGCTCCGTGGAGACAGGTGCAGCTTCTGGGAGTGCGGCATCGTGGATCAGCTGCCTGTGTGCTTCACCGTTCAAGAACAAGACCACTGTCTGGCCCTTGCCCAGGGAGCGCATCCGCATTGTTGCTTGCATCAGGCGGTCCTTCGTCATCTTGCGGCTAACAGTCACTGCGCCAACAGCCTTCCCCCGGAACTCCAGGTCCGTGCCACGGGTGTGCTGGTCATCAAGATACGTGAAGACCCCCTCATCTGCAGGCTGAAGCGGGCTTTCGGCCAACATGAATTCTCTTCCCTGTCTGTCGAGGGCCCGTGTCTTGCCATCATCCCCGAAAAAGATGACCGCTTTGCAATCCAATGCGTTCATGCCCAAACATGCTTCTGCAACCTGGCGATTGGAGAGGCCTGTTAGGAAGGCTCCGCAGTCGATCAGAACTGACACGCGCTCGCTGCCGGCACAACTTGCAAGGATGTTACGGAGTGTGTCCATCGCCTCTGTTACGTTGAGCGATACTACTGGCGCAGGCCCTGCCAAACAAGGATCAAGTAGACATCTGAGCGCATGTCCATCCGTGTGCCGCAAATACTGAGGCTCGTGCTGGCAAACCCCCAGCGGCAGCACCTGCCTGTTGTCTGCAGTTCCCGAGAACCCCCGCAATCGCCCGGCAGCTAAGTCCCAGCCACTGGCAGACACCTGCAGGGCAACTGAATCCGGACATCTACCAACACGCGATATTTACCAGTCGCTTGATCCCTGAAGGCCTTGTGAGGAAACTGGCGTGTCTCCTCAGGAAAAACGATCTCCTCCAAGTATGTCTCCACCACCCGCATGTTCGAAGCCAGCTGCTTCCACAACAGGTCCACCATGCGCTCATCATGTGAAACAAGGCCAGATGAAGTCTTTGGAAGACCAAGTCGCTTAGCAACTGCTTCCTCAAGCGTCTCACCCGCTGATGGACGCGTATCAACCTCCTGTACTGCTGCCCTCAACCAGTCGTGGTACAGCTCCTCCTGCTGGACTGCAGGGAGCTCCTCCACATGGCGAACCAGCTCACGAAAGCGGCTCCGGTTGAGCCCATGCTCGTAGTATGCGCGGAGCGCCAAAGCAATGGCCATGTCGGGGTGGCCGAACTCGGTTCGCTCGCTGGGGGCATCCTTGTAACGAAACGGGATAGCCATCTTGCAGCGATGGGTGGTGTTGTCCACCCCGAATTCCACCCGGTGTCGCTTGTGCAGAGAGGCTCGTAACACATCTCCAGCAAACAGCCCTCGAGCTGTCAAGACAGCATTCCGCAACGCAGTGGTATCCACCGCGCCATCAGAGCACAGGGCCGACTGAAGGATCGCCTCCAACTGCTCTTGGGGAAGCTCAGCGTCCAAGATGAAAGTCTGCAATTGTTTACCTAAGAGCTCGCTGCATCCTCCACACGTTTACCTCCTATCCACAGAACTGTATAGGTTGCAGGGAAGCCGCGGATGGATGGCGGCAGGCCACCAAGACTCCGAAGTCGATTTGTTGAAGACTTCTGGGATTGCAGCAGGCCTCCGCAAAGGGCAGAAGCCAAATGCTCCCAAAGACGGCTGCTTCCTGACATGGCGAAGGGAAGGGATAGCGGCCCGGGGTTCAGAAGTTTGATCTGGCCGCGTCGTTCTTTCAGCATATGATCGGGCAGGTCACGAGGGCTTCTGCCAATCCGAGGAAACAGTGCAAGTACTTGCAAGTACTGTAGCCCGACGATTTGCAGGCGACTTCCCAATCAAAATCCCTTTGAGCATGCCCTTAGTCTGTATGCCCACTGAGGCTCGCGGTACTTGAACGAAGCGCAGGCGAGGGAATTCTGCGCCGGTGTTGGGGTTCGCTGCAGCTGACTCCACGGCATGAGAGTCGCAAAGCTTCTGCATGACCTTCTTCGCTTCTGGGTTGTCCTTCCTGCCCATAGCACCAATGTCCAGCGTTTCAGAAGGCAAGCTAGACAAAACTGAGGCCCGGTCAGCAAACGGAAAACTTCGAACTGCACTCGCCATCGCATGCTTTCCCCATCCAAGGCCTGCGCAATAGCCATCAGGAACTCATGAATCCCAACTGAGCGCTTTGATGGCTTGGATCGTCTGCGATCCGAAATCGATGCCGAGTCTGACTGTTATACTCCTGCTTTTGGGGGTATCTCCTGAACGAGCCGGTGTCTGTACAATGCTCCCTGACTTAGTGAGGGCAGATCCGCCTGTCTGGCCCCAAGGGTGTAGATTTGTTCGTTGTTCAGTCGCAAGGCTTCATCAACTTCATCGAAGATGTCCACCTTTACCAGCAGTGGGCACAAAAAATCACCAGTCCACGTGCAATTGGCTGCTCAAGTTTACCATGCAGCACTGACCCATTTACCTTTGAAAGCTTGCTCTTGCTCGTTGCATCTCCTACTCCACCTTCAAGTTTAGCCATCTTGCTAGCTCGAATGCACATATCTGTCGTGATTGCCTTTTCACATTCCTCACTTCTGCTTCCTCTTATGCACCCTACCTCTGCTCCAAACTCATACAAGCACCGGAGAACCGGGAGTGTGCATCGTGGTCCATTCATCTGTTGGCAGCCGAGCCACTGCAGAGTGCAGGACACCCGAAAAGAGTCCTAGGAGCAGGACTGCACAGCATCCATACAGGCCCAGCTCAAGCTACAAAGGAATATTGCACATGGTCCTGGAGTGAACAGTAGAGCAATGATTTGGCAATGACCTATACCTCGCCCCCTAGTTTTCACCATTGAAGCCAGGCATCCGGCAAATTTTTGCCGAACTGCTGAGCTTGCGTTCTTGACATTGAGGCAGCACTCGCGCAGCTTCAACTGTAGGCTTTTGACGGCCTCCTCCGTCATCAGCAGAACCCCACCCAACCTCCTCAGTGTTGAGACAGCTCTGTCCCATTAAAAAGTTTATCGAATTAGAATTGTGTTTCTGGGCCCCTGCACTGTAAGGGCGAGCAGCCGACACTCGTGCAGTTGTGCGCTCATCGCTCGGACGGACTGTTCGCTTATCTGCTTGCTTCGATCGAACGGCAGGAGGTACAACCTGCGGACACGGCATTCGGGGTTTGCGATCTTGGCGAGCCTGCATTCGGTCCGTCTTTGGCGAGCCTTCGGCCGGATATTCCGCCAAGAACTTGCCGCAGGTGATCAACAGAAGCATGAAGCAACGAACTCAAAACCACTACCTCAGCTGCCCGTATCTGGGTTAGCGACATTCACTGATCCGCAGGTTACACTCCCACAACTCTGACAATCCCGGCGAGGTCTATCGGGCGCGGTCGGAGTGAAACAAGTGTGGCTCCTCGCTACGAGGCTTTCCGACATGGATCAAACCGAGTCGCCCGAACAAGCTGCCGGGCATCTGCAACGGCGGTGCAAAGCAGGGGCCTCAACAGGGTGCAAAACAAAGCTAAGTGGCACCAAAACATGCGCTGCCAGTTCACTGCCTCTCTTGCAGAAACTTGCAAATTACAGAGTCTGGGGCAAGCGCAGGATCACCTTGCTTTTGCCTTCTCCCATGTTCAACTGCAGAACCTGCCGGTCGAAGGACTTTTCCATCATTGCGGCAGCGACCTCCAACTGCACCGGTCTGCAAACGAATCCTTGCTCCCACTCCAGCTGGAGCCAGTCTCCCCGGTCAGTAACGTGTTTCGACGGCTGCAGCAAATCTGCGACTGCCCTTTGCAATGTTGCTCCAACATGGGGCTTGCCGAGTTCCTCTGCCATTCTGCACATGCGGGTTGAGAGGCCCTGCAGCTGAACGATGCTTTTGAGGTAGCCAATCAACTTCGTCGGCACCTCGCTGCCTCTTGCCACGGTCCACTGGGGGAGTGCGCCGGAAGCCTCTTCAACCTTTTGGAGAAAAGGGTTGAGTGCAGCTAGGTGCCTCCACGTATAAGGCTCTCCCGGGGGCTTTGACAGCAGTGCCACAGCATCCTTGCGGTTTGTTATGCCAGCAGCAAACGTGGCCTGCAGAGCCCGAAAGGCATGTCCGGCTGCATCATCTGGAATGCAATCAACCGAAATCGTGTCACAGACTTTCACCCAGAGCTGGTCAGTGACCTCGTGCAGGTGCACCGCTTCCTGCCAGCAATTTCGGGTTATGACAAGATGACAGGAACACGAAATGCTCACTAAGACAACCTCTGCCCACTGCAAGGCTGTCCTCGAGAACCACCTTTGCCAGGCACCTGCGAAATTCCGGTGTGCTCAGCACTGCCTGCGCCAGCCTTTCTGCTTGTTGCGGTCGCTCAAACTCTGCCTCCCAGCTCTCCTGCAAACATTCGTACAGCTTTCGCCCGGCACCATGAGACAAGCGATTTTGTAGTAACGAGCCACTCGAGCCCGTTGGGAGCTGCAGCTTCAAAGGCTCAGTGGCCGAGCTTGCACAAGTAGCCTCCGAGAAGGCTTCATGAAGGCTGTCGACAATGTGGCGACTCAGGCTGCGCACGTCCGGCATGTCGAGGTCAGGCACATCAACTCTGCGCAGGGGCCTTGCCACTGCTCGAGCAGGGCATGCAAGACTGCCAGAGAAGTCCCAAAGCGGAAGCTGCCTGAGCTTGGACAAGGCCGTTGCGTAGGACTCTTCCAACCGAGCCGCCAAGCGCTGGCGCAACCAAAACAGAAGGTTGATATCGAGCTTGCGCAGCAAGGTTGACTGCGCCTCCTCCCTGAGTTTGAGCTTGCTCATCACATCCCGAAGCCCTCGCAAAGAGCTGAGTCCACCAGGCGGCACGTCTTCGAGGCAAAAGGCGGGCGTGGAATCGGAAGCGAAGTCAGCTTCGCCACTCGCTATCCAAGCTTCCAGCTCCGCTGCCACTGCATTCCAAGCATCTTCAACTTCTTCAGCCTCCCCTGCATTAGCTTTGCGATAAGGGCTCAACTGCTGGATGTGCCTCCAAAGCTGTCCTTCCTCTTCCTTCTGGTAGCTCTGCCAATCATCTCCGGCATAGCTTCGAAACCATTCCACCAGCAGGCGCAGCAATGTGGGGAGAGAGCTGTCTGTTCGGCCTTCAGCACGACTTTCAAGCTTGCGAAGGCGCCTCCTGCCGAATTCATGGGCGGTCCTCTCATGTTGCAGCATCTCATCCTGAAATGCTTCCCAATCCGGAGCAATCCGAGTCCGGATGTGGGGCTTGCTGCCCACGTTGCTTTCATAGATTGCACACTCGCTTTTAAGTTCTTCTTCGAACCTCTTCTTTGATTCCTGCTCCTCAGAGGCATAACGACGAGCCATACCCTCGAGCCTTGTCTTGCGATCAGCCTCCATCTTTGCAATGCGCTGGGCCAACATCTCTTGGTCTTCTGCTAACTTCCGCGTCTCTGCAGAGTGAACATCCAGCTGGCGCGACAACTGCTTTTGCTCAGCATCCAGGTCTTGTTTCTTCGACTGGAGGGTTGCCACACTCTTCTCCAAAACTTCCCTCTGCTTCTGGGCCAACTCCAAATCTGCTTGACCTGAAGGAGATCCACGAATAACTGCAAGCGTTCCCTGTATCCCTTTCGCTTGCTGTTGGTTTGCCACCTCCAATGCCTTAGATTGCAAAAAAGACTGGCTCACCATGGCAAGCTCAACTAGCAGGTGCAAAGACCCATCAACCCTCCAGGCTGGGGTCTGCGAAGTGCATGCAAGTCTCCCTCTGGAACTCCTCGAGTTTCTGACGGGTCTGCTGGAGCTCTTGTGCTGTCGACGCTGCTGTGGCGTTGATGTCGGTCGTGGCCTTCTGAAGTTTCTGACCCTCTGTCTCAAGGCGTTTGGTCTCTGCGGGGAACCGACGCTTCTCGGAAATTTCTTGCTGCTTCAATTGTTGCCATTTCACACATTCAGCTTCGGTGGGCCTTGCCAAGTGCCGACAGTCATCCTCGGATCGGAAGATGACCCTTTCGGAGCAAAGGTAGGCCCTGATGACACCTGCATCCGTCAGTGCTGTTTCGTGCCTGAGCGCTCCATGCGCCCAGCTCGGTGGCGACATGAAGTCGTCAGGGAATAGGGACACCGCGCAAGCCAGTGCCACGTGCCACCGCAGCTCTGGTTCGTCGGAGATGGCAGCATACCCCAACCGCCATCGGAGCTCCTTCCCGAGTATTGGCTTCGCAGATTTCGCGATGTGCCACAAAAAGAGCAGGCAGGAGCGATCCGGCAGCTCCTGATGCCAGCCCGTGCCTGCGGGCCCTCCACCCTTGGGCTCGTAACACCAAGGAAATGTCGCAATGCTCCAGGCACTGCCATTCGCGATGTCCTGGAGCCCCCGTCGAACAGTCCGCAGATCTGGAAACACTTTTGGTGAGATCGTCGCAATCTCTGCAAATTTCAAAGCACTGATTGCATGCGTAGCCTCCGTGATCCTGACCTCCGGTTTGTTGCCAAGTTCCTCACACTCACGTGGAGTCAGCAAACACCACTCCTCAGGGTCATGTTAGAGCAATCTGCAGCAGAGCAAAGGAAGTGCCTGACTCATCGTCTTAACTCTAACCGCATCCGCAGCTCCTCTCCCTGGCCACGCTTCCGTGCCGCACCCATGAAGAACAATGCGATGTCTTCTTTCGCAATGCTCAACCTTGCAACTTACAGGCATTGCCTCTCAAACGCACAAAATGGAAGTCTCATCAAACAAGTCTTCGATCGGCTTCAGTCATGCTGCTTGTTTTTCCTCAGGGGAGGTCTTTGTGGCGGGCTGTCCGAATCCAGCGACCTCGACGAGCGAATGGCTGCCGGCAGGACACTCAACTTCTCATTCATAGTTGTCGACTTATCAGCACATACCATCTACCAGTCGCATCTAGGGCTCTGGCTGCAAGGATTCAGCCCCACGCTCCAGTTCTCGCAGCACAAACTTTAGTTGCAGCCCTTTGGTGTTTCTGGAATTGTTCGCCAGCGTGGCCAGCCTCGCAAGTCATACATCTTGCAGCTCTTGCAAGCGCGACTTCCAAAACGAACTCGCCCTTGTTGACAAGACTGCCTCTCGAAGCCCTGAGGCACCGGCTGATCCAGCCAAGCCCGCTCTTCCTGGTCGCAGAGTGAACAGCACAAAAAACACAAAAAATCGGGAGTCTCCGTGGTCTCAAGCAGCAGGCCTCGTCGTAGGGCAGATTCTGGAAACACTGCCGAAGCAAGTCCAGGGCCTCTGTTCGCGCCGGACGGCCCGAAAGCTTCTGGGGTACTGGAGTGCCTGTGGCCCACAGCAGGCATGCAAGCTGAAGGCGGGCAGCGGTCGTTTGTACTTTCATACGGCCATCTTCCCAGTGGATCTCGAATGTGGCATACTTCCGGCACCTCTCTTCATCGGGAAAGTCCATGCCGCAACGGATCAAGGGATTGCCGGAGGCACGTCCATGCTCAAGATTTCGCACCTTCACAATGCCATCTGGCAGAAGCACGAGGCCCGGTGAAGCTGATGCTAGCCCCTCCATCACACACATCTTCTCCAGCAGAAAGAATCCCTCAAAGCCACAGAGCGTGTTCAATACTTGCCTTGAGGCCAAGCGGTATCCTGGAAAGTCCAAAGACTCGAGGAAGACTCCTTCGCCTGTATCCGGCTTCTGCGATGATTCAATCTTGAACTTGAGGTCCAAGCGCAAGAAGTGAATCTCTTTCAAGCAGCCGCCGACATCTGCCAAATACTCAACCCATTCATCAGGCTCGACTCTGCCAAAAAGGTCTGCCAAACGCTGCACCCGCGGCTCGGAGGCCGGAACAACATAAAAGTCTGTGCCTTGCTGGGAGCACACTAGCTTGCAAGTCTGCGCGTCCTGCAGGAGCATTCGGTACGTCCTCTTGGGATCTGCATTGTTCCTGGCGGGCCTGAAGTCAATGCAGGTCTCCTCATCATCTACCCAGTGGCAGTAGTCAGTCACCAATGCTCGTCGAAAGCCCTTCGGAAGGCATCGCGAGGGCACGAGAGTGCGACTCTTCTGACCTGCTTCCTGAACGAGCAGCTCTCCGTTCGGGAGCAAACACAGTCTGAATGTTTTGCCTCCGTGCGAGTTCAACGGAGCTGTTTCGAAAAGCCGGTTTTTGAGGGACCAGGCTGGGGAGTCAGCTTGACCCACGATGTAAGAGAACATTCCATGTTCACGGATTTCCTTTGGCAAGACCCCAACTGGCAAGCCGTTGAAAAGCAAACGACCTCGCGCAGGCTCCACAAGCACGGTTCCACAGGTAGTTCGGACTTCACGCCATGTGCTCAACCAAGCAGAGTCCACTTGAGGAAAAGACCATTCAGACACTGGCTTTTGGCTGGGCAGGAACACATTTAGGATGCTGTCCAGAACGGCCGGAGCTGTAAGCTGGCATTCATGGAGAACGCACACCTCCTCCACTGCGGCTAAGTCGGCATCTTTGAGTTTCTGGTTTCCGACGGCCAAACAGTTCTCCAGGTCAATTCGTGCGCGTACCAACTTGACAGCATCACCTGCTTCACCAATTGAGAGATGGCCCTGGGGCACATAACGAAAGGACTGCACGAAAGCCATCAGCATCGAAGCCACACGTGCTGAAGATTGTCCTTGTCTGCTTGTCTCCCCGGCCCAGGACAAAAGCAAATTTTGGCACAGCCGAAAAGCTTTTCGAGCCGTCTGAGCATTGTCGGGGCATTTCCTGGAGCAATCGAACTGCGCCAGGTAGCCGGCACATGTCATCAGGCACACCAATGCATCGACAGGCCCTCCCTGTATCCTCAATGCTTGTGCCTGCTCCTGTAAACATGCCGCACATTCCCAAGATGCAAATTCCTCCAAGTCGGCCTTGCAGCTTCGTCCCAGGAAGCAAGTCGGTTCATCTAGTGGACCAGCACGGAACAACACCTGCTTGCACACACCCAAGACGAGCGGGTGTTGCAACGGAAGCTCCTCCTTGTGCAGAGCCAGCAAGAGCCTTCTAATGTGCAGCTCGGCACTCACAAACCCCAACGATCTGTAGGTGACCTTGCTCAAGTCTTCCAAGGGCTTCGGCATCAGTGACAGGACAAGATTCTCAGCCGGCGATACCAGCAGCTGCTGCTCTGCACTTGCAAGATCATCTGTGCAGTACAGTTTTGCCGGGGCATCGCCCTTCTGCGGCCAGTCTTCTGAGAACGGGTCGAGCAGTACCCCCTGCCATCGCCACAACAACTTCATCCCGTGCAGCTCCTCGCGAGGGTAGTGGATTCCAAGGCCTTCCTTTAGCGGCAAGAAGTGACTCTCGCGCTGCTTGCCGTCACGGTATGTCGGCGGGTAATCTCCGAAAAGCTCGAAGTTGGCATAGTTGCTGAGGCGCACTGCCGCCTTGTGGCATGCAGAGAACTCTTGGAAATGCTGTCGCCAGGAAAAGGGCGGCGGATCTTGCGGTGAAGGCGGAAAGCCTGCCTCCATGTCAAAGCAGTGCCGTGCCAAGCAGAACGCATTGCCCAGCCTGGCCAACTGCTCTGGGATGTAAGCGCAGAACACAATCACCCGTGCTTCTGCCTCGTGCTCACACAAATGGGGCAGCGCCTGCACTTTGGACGGAAGAGGTTTTTGCACAGACAGAAGCTCAGCTTGCCAGTTGGACAAGGCCTCCGCCTGGCTACTCACCAGTCGCTGCTGACCATCGAGCCATGCTGCTGGATTCTCCGCTTGCAATCGTGTCCGCGGCAAAGACTCTTTCGAGAATCGTGGCTGGTGCTGCACACCCCGCTGCTGCTCGTGCTGCACGGCGTCGGCCCAGTTTTCTTTGTAACTCTGCTGCCGCCTATGCTCCTCCTCCAGCTTCTCCACTGCAAGCCTTTCCTGCTCCCACGCTGCTGCCAGGAATGGCAGCCTGCGCACTGCGGCTGCTGCCAAAGCTTTCAAGTCTTTCATTCCGTTGAGGCCTGGAACCAATAGTCGATGACGCGCACTGCTCAGAGGTGAAAGATACCGTTCAAGCCTGTTCAATAGCTCCAGCCACCTTCTCTCGGGCAATAGCAAATGTTCCAAGGCGTGGACAGCCAGAGGCGGGGCAAAATCCTTCATCAAACATCTGAAGGAAACCTCGCCATGATTCCGGAGCAATGAGTCTTGCATACAAGCCAGTGTCCAAACCGTTAATACCATGCGCGAATGCCGCAAGGCATTGCGATATTGGCTCGGTTGGGAACAGAAGGACACATATGTTTCCAGCATCGTTGAAAGTTTGATTGTCCAGCCTTCTGTGTGCACTGTATCCCCGAAAGCCATAGGCCAGTTTTGAAAGGAGCTTGCTGACATCGCCATTTTCAGGACAGCTTCCTCAAAGAGTAGCGCTACTCGAAAATGGTCGCTGACAGCTGCCGCACTCATCCACTCCACCAGAGAATCCACATACCCAATATCTAAATCGCGAAAGGGGAGGGTGTTGCAGTTGATTGACCAGGTTTTGGACGCATGACGAACCGGGAGCTCGGAACTCATCTGTGCATCATCTTCACCATGCAGAACTCCGTCCACACTCTTGAAGAAATTTGTCAACTCTGCAGGAACTTGGAAGTCTGTGCTCGCACGAGCTTCTGTGACAACGAGAGCCGCATGCAAATCTGCAGCTCTTTCACGAAATGACGTCATGCGCAGCAGCGCGCCATCATTCTGCAGTTTATCCTGGTGATAGGATAACTCAGAACTGACCACGACGGAGAAATCATACACCCCATCGTTTGTGTTCACCAGCTTGGCCAGTTTGCGAGCGATACGTTGCATCGCATGAATCAGGGAACCGCTGCAGTACAGATCTTCCAATCGTCGCAGGTACACTGGGCTGTGTGATGCGACTTCAAGCAGCTTCTTGGGTGGAGCCCAGGTGTCAACCAAGCCCGCATAGCTGTCCCATCGGCTGGTTGTCATCAAAACGAGGGCATCCTTGCCGGAAAGGTATTGCACAGCTCTCTGTAGAGCAGGCTGAGGCAAGCGAGCGATGCTGCCATTCGGTACAGCAAAGTTGCGAGCAATGTGGCGGACTGCACAGAGGCTGAGAAATATCATGCAGCGCTTGTACACAGACTTCGGCAGGCAGAGGACATGCTGTACCAATGCCTGCAAGCCAAATCGCACATGTCCAAAAGCCGCACTACTTCGCTCCATCATTTTCCACTCGGATGGGACTGCAAGATGTTCTCCGAGGAAATTTGGCCAAACGAAATGATGGAAGAACTCCACGTCCGATGAGGAGGCTGTTGTACTAGTGGCCAGCGTACTCAACCAGCGCATCTTCTCCTTGACCAGGAAGTCGGTTTTGTGAATCCGCCTTGCTGTCTGGCAAGGGGACTGCACTCGGATTCCCGCTTCCTTCCGGCCATGTGGCAAGAATTCGTGCTCCATCATCTTCTTGCAGGAAGAAACGAATTGCCCCGAGCATGCTCGGCTCTCTGTCGGGGCCAATGTGGGGATACATAGCAAGACAAGCTCGTCCGGAACTTCGTCCGCAGCGTACGCCACCAGCAACACTTGATGATGGAGCAGGGGCAGCACCAGGATCTTCCCAACAGACACTCTCCTGTGAGGACAGGCTAGGGGCAGTGCCGAGGTTTGGATCGTTGCGGCGACCGGCCCAATCCCACCAATCTGAAAATACAGCCCACGAGAACTTGACTGTCTTACGAATATCAGAAAGCCAGAAAGGAAGAGAGAGACAGAGAGAGACAGAGAGAGAGAGAGAGAGAGAGAGGGAGAGGGAGGGAGAGAGCGAGAGCGAGCTAGATGGGAGGTGAGTGTTTGGTAAACTACCCCGTCCGGTCATGTAATTCGAAACTCGAGTCAAGCGTCTCTTGGATATGGTGAGCCATCTTGTCGGGATTGTGGCCGTAAAGGAGTCCCCAGCGCCAGGACGTCAGCATCTCGGAAAGCCTAGTCGCTTTGTGCTTCATGTCACATTCAACACTGCCCAAGCGAGAAAAAGTTATGTGGACATCCAGCGAGATTTGCAAGCGGCCTGGCGCATAAGGCCTGATCTAGGCCAATTGATTCCTGGCAGCAGGTTAACTAGTTGACCATCTCCAACACAAGCACCTAGCACGGCACCGGCCTTCTCCTGATCTGTGGCAACGCGGCAGATGCACTCTTCAAAGCAGAGCAAAATTCCCACCGCATCAGTTTGAATTTGGTCATGTCCAGGAAGCCGCAACAATCTGGGAATCAAATCTGGGATTCCCTTCGGAGTTTTCTGGTTTGCATTTGCCATCAAGCAAGACAGCGCAGGCAACTAGCTACGGAATCTGGCATCTGCCTACTCTAGATTTCCTGAGCCTAGAAAAGCATCGTGAAACACCCAATCACACAACTGTGAGTCCCGAGAATCATCACAATACCACAAAGCAAGAGAGCTGCACGTCGACAGCCCCAAGCAAGCCACACCTGATTTCTTTGGAGCGATCTATGTGTATCGTATGAGGCCTCTGTCTGTCTCAGAGAAAGAAGCATGACAAAACACGACAGGACACAAAAAAAGAAAGCACGGGTAGACGAGTAGCCCTGGCTGCAAAAAAACAGATTTGTACTGTCTCCTTCAGCATATAGCGGACACTGGCGGGCATGCTCGAATCTTGCGCCGCTATTTCAGGTCCGTCCAACTTGACTTGTCGCTTGAAAGCGCATGTCCGGTGTCTGGTGCACGAAGGACCGCAGCACAAAGCGCCACTTAGTGTATGAGCAACGCCCGATTCCTTCGAAGGGGCGCAGGGTGAACAACCGTGCCTCTGGCACAACTTGAAAAGCTCCTCCGAATTCCCCATATCCTAAGAAAACTACAGCTGAGGTCCCTGAGTGCGGGCCCTCAGTGTGCGCTGGGCGCACTGCCCCTTGTTGAGGCATGTTGAAAACATGCATCCCAGTGAGTCTCCGCTGCGGCTTTGATGCGCCAGTTTTGTGTCAGTAGGACGGTTGCAATGGAGACCATTGGAAAGAATTGGGCCAAGGCAGAGTTCTTGACTCTCCAGAAAATGGCCAGTCTGTGCATATGTACTGTGAACGCGGTATTCGCGAGCAAATTACAGTTTTACAGTGAGCTTTGCGGGTAGTCATCTAGGCTGCCTCAACTTCCCTGACTTGCACAACGGGTCACGAAAGAACCACCACCCACCACCAACCCGAACAACTACCCGGCTGGCTGTGCACCTTTGGGATCACCTCCTTAGTTGAGGCGCTGATGCAGGCCGGCTCAGACTTGGATGCGGCACCTCGGTTTTCATCAGCAGCACATGGAAATGGCAGATGATCGCTTCCCCGTGTGGAAGCCGCATCTTAGGCGGCAGCAACTCGACCGGCGAAGTCAAAGTAGATGCTCCTCGGTTTCCACCGCAGCTGATGGTGCTGTCAGCAGTCTGGAAGAACCGAGCGTTATCTGGGTGGCGCGCGGAGGCGGCTGCACAGTCTTCTTGCTTTCGTCTGCCGGAGCCTCCGATGCAAACAAATCTCCCACGGCGCAAGCTGGCAAATCACGCAACCGCCGAGCTTCTGACCATGAAAGGGTCCACGACCTCAAGGAGCGGTGAAGAGCCGTCTCTAGCAGCTAAACCCACGTCATGGTGTCATGGTGGAGATGCAAAGCTCGAGTGGGCGCAAGCATAAGGTCGTGACGGAACAAAAGCGCAAGTAGTTGAATCCCATGTCGTCGCCTGGAACTTTCGCAGAAGGATTGCATAAATGCAAACGATCCAACATAGCTCTTTAAGCATTGCTCCGACTGAATATAGCGTACAGCTAGTGCCGCGGTGTGCCGACTCCAGACCGCACAGTGCCCAAAAGCCCAACGTGACTTTGCGACTGCAGAGACAGCTGGGGCGAGCTCTGAAGGCACCACAAAGCAAGTCAACTTCCAGATCCTCGGCGGAGTCTGGCTGCCGACAGAGACCCAGCTCTCAGATGTGACGAATCTACCTGTCGTAGGCATGCGAACCGCACCGGCTACGACTGTGGCAATGGAGTCTTTTCAAGCCAGGCGTCCGTCAGCGGGAATCCCAGCATGTGCATCACTCGAAGTAAAGCACTTCGGCCTTGGTCGTGGCAGTTGCCGTCTTGCCAGCCAGCACATTTATGAGAAGCTGTCAACAAGACTGCTGGCACGGGCATGGCGTCAGCCTCTCAACATGGCAGAGAAGGGCCCACGCGGACACGGCCAGCGACACTGCCACTGCTCCTGCCATGTGAATTCTCAAGGCTTTACACCCATGTCCTCTTGTGAAACGCTGGTACTGTTCCGGCCGTATTCAGTCACGACATGTGTACGTTTTTGAGAAACAAATTCCCAAGCTTCCGCAATCTTCTGGCAGAAAGCACCCTTGGGCCTGTCAGCGAATGCACTGAGGAGTTCCAACCTTCTCGTCCTCGGGACGGCGAGGCGGAGGGTGAGGGAGGTCTGCTCAACATCAGTGACAAGTTGCAAAGATGTTATGCGGCTCCCAGTGCATCTCTCCGTCCAGACAGGCATTGACACCGCTACTGCTTGTCAACCAAAACAAAGCTACCCCAAGCATTTGAGTTCAATCGTTTGCCGTCGACGGCCGATCAGTCGACACGTGGAGGTGAGGGTACCGAACCACGGAGGGTACCGAACCACTGAACGTGTCGACAGTTGACGGCCAGCAGCAACAAATAGAGTCAGCATGCCGAAGTGCGCCCACGAAGGTCACACGAAACTAGAACCGAAAATCACGCAAATGCTCAACTTTGTCCGCCACTCAGAAAATCATCCACCACCCGCACACCTCACTAGCTCCTCCTGGTGGGCTTCTTGGCTGAGGGCCGGGCCGGGCCTTTGCTTTGATGGTGCTGATGAGCTTCGTCAAGGGGGCGCTGCTTTTAGCCCTCGGAAGGCTTTGGAAAGTCTGCCTTTTCTGAATGAAAACGGCCCCCGCCTGCTGCTGTCGCTCTTCGGCTTGGGGGCCTGCTGTAGGCGCTTTGCGGCACAGTACTGCGCCGCCATCCGTGGCCGCTTGCAGATTCACAAGTTGACACAAAGAGAAAGCAAGCGGGCCTCCTTCAAGGACACGTCAGCACAGAAGTCTCTGTACCGAAAGTATGTCTTGGGATCGTCTTTGCTGTCGCCTGTTGCTGACAGAGCTGCCAAGAATTATCAAATGCGAAGCTGTAAACTCAAACAAACCCTCAGCCGTCGCTGCTCGGCCTGGGCCAGTGGCGCTGTATGTTTCTTCGAGCACTTGCAGCCTCAGGGGCCACTGCAGGAAGGATTCGACCCTACCCCACTTTACAGTGGAGTTCCGAATGATGCTTCTCCTCTTAACCAATTCCAGCTTCGACAGGGCTAGCCATTTAGGTATGTACATGTAAGATTTAGTACCACTTCTGCGACACACACGTGCTTCAAGTATCTTAGAGTCTCTGGATGTAACAGGTTGTCTTTCGGAGATGGTTGTATCATCGTGTATCGAATTATCGATTAAGACCGGCGCAGCAAATGCTCAGGGATCTCTGCTTTTGAAGCAGGCAAATCCTCTGGAACTAGGCGCAAAGGGCGGTATCGGCAGCCGTTCGGCTCGAGTTGACCATGTGGCCTTTGAATTTGTACCTGCTAAAAATCTTTTTTAATGCCATTAGCCACAGGAAGGCCATCGGATTTAGCACTTGCATCGGGTTGAGCGGTTGCGTTGCACTGCAAGCCACATCAAGACCCAGGCTCTGCAGCGAGCAGGTCCAGCCCGGCAATTGCTAGCCTCGGTGATCTAAGCTAGAAGCACTAGCTTGTGAAGACACTTGAGGTGGAGAACGGTCGCATGTTTTTGCTGCAGGCTTGCAAGGACGCCTGGTAGTCATGTTAATTTTGGAGATGAAGCTATCCAAAGCATGCTCGGCTTTGAACAAGACCCCATTGTCGCATTGAAGTCGTCACCACTGCTCATTGTCTTATGACACGGCGAAAATATGTTTACCGCGCATTGAGGCACTTGCGCAGAACGCATTTGGCAGCAGGGCACAACCTTCAGACACCAGCTGCTCAACGGTGAACCAACGGACAAGCTGACAAAGACCTCGAGTTTGCAACTGCTCATTCTCAGCCGCTTGCACCCCTGCGCAAGCGGTCAAAGTCGCGGAACACTTCCTTCAGCCTGCAAGCGGCTAAACTGTCTCTTTGGGAGGGGGGGTGAAAGGCGCAGACTCTCTCAGACCAGGTACAAGATCATAGTTAGCTTGATCGCTGCGTGCGATCGGGTCTTCCGCTCCCCGAGGGCTAACAGCGCCGCCGAGGCAGAGGAGGATTCAATGTTTGCCATGAGTCAATTACATGCTGAGGACTTCCAAAAAAGACATCTGCAGTCGGCTAACAAGTGCAGTGCCTCAGGCTACAAAGAAGGTGCAAAATTTGGGCTTTTGCTTACTGTTCCCCGCTCTCTCTCTACAATGCTCGAGGGAAGGTGCAGGTCTAGCCTTCCCGCCACTTTGCACGTGCACACCTCTCTCCCTCTCTCTCAGCTCCGATCCAGGTTCAGTAAATGCTGAATCCCATGTGCTGAGCCAGCGCCAAGCCGAGCTCCTTCCTTCAAAGTGTCCGGCGGTGAAGGAACGGAAGGGTAGTACATCGCTGCCGCGCGATCAGCAGAAGTAAAACTCGCGCTGGTTGACGATGCTTGAATTTGAAGTGGTAATTCCAGCTTTCAGACAGGGAACACACCAAAATGCGCATGATCTCGTGAATGAAGAACTGCCGCCCTTCAGAATGCGAAAACGCAAGCCTGAAACAGCGCTTCTTCGACAGCGCTCCAATCTTTGTCAAGACCTGACTGGGCTGAAGCTACAAATGCAAGGAAAAGAGGGAGAAACGAAGGACCTATGTACCAATCTTTCACTGGTTCTGACACAACATGCTGAGTGCACCACTTCCTGGCAGGAGATGTCAGCCTCGATTATCACCGAGCATGCCAGGAACGCAAGGCACTCGAGTGCGGCGGTTTCCTGGAAACCCTGACTTTGCGCTCGTCAAGACTTTTCAGGTATGCTTTGCGGCGTCCTCGAGTCAGCCGTTCAGATTCACAATGGTGCTCGCTGCACTGATCAAGTTGCATCCCTGACTCTGCTCTGTTGAGCCGCACTTGAGGCCTCCGGGGGCCCAGGGCTGGAGTATGAAACGTCGCCTGATCTGATGTGGGCCTTCGTAGCCGGAAGCCCCATCCGACATACACTCGGACCACTCGTTCCACTCTCCCAACAAACAATCTCGCATTGCTCCAGTGATGTTGTCCGCCTGAGGCTCCGGCATTGGAGTTGCGCCTTTGATTGGCTTGATGATGGGACTGGTCTTGTTCTGTCGTTGTGTGTATGGCGGTCGCAGGACTTGCTGATTCTCATCGTCGACGATGACTTCAGAATAGTTCACAGACGCCGATTCAGAACTGCTCAAATTCTGGAAAGCCGTGTTGTCTTCGCTCGTGGCAGGTCCACTTCCTGAAATGGCCTGCTCGGTAGCGTTGCCGAGAGCTTCCGCGGCAGCCAGTGCATCATCAAGGGAAGAGTTCGAGGAATTCAATGCTGTCGCTGGTGCAACGGCCGACTTGTTGCGAGAGGCCTGCAAAAGAGAGATTCCGCGGCCAGACCGAGCCCTTTGGCAGGTTGCACCACTGCAGTCAGAAGTGGAAGAAGCCACCACAGCTGCGAGCAATGAAATGAAGACCACAGCCATGGCAAGAATCACATGTACTCGATCCCAGATTGGGGGGTAGTAGCGTAAAGTATCTGCGTGCCGAGATGCTGCAGCGAAAGTTCACGAACAGTTCGAGTCCCCAACATCCCGTTCGCAACTCCTGCTCCCCCGCGCAATCGCTGCTATTGTTCGTTTTGCGGCCATTTTAAGATCGGCCTGCTCACTGGAAACTTACAGCCTCTTCGTGCGCAGGAGCTGTTGGCAGGTGGCATGCCAAAGCTTAGTCATATCGCCCACCTCACAACGTCCAGCGACATCAGTCACACTTGTGTTGACATTTTCGTTGTGACGCCGCCCATCGTCATGCTTATGTTCGGCGTGACACAAGCGAAACCAAGCCACTCACAGAGCATACTCGACTCTACCAAGTGCCAGTTGCCAAGGCCGCTGCTCGCTTGGAACGTCTCGATGGAGCGGTTTGTGGCCTTGCTCCGCAAACGTGACCAAGTAAGGATCTTGGTAGAAGTCCGCCGCGACTGACAGCCCTCCTATTCAAAATGTTAAGAAGCGGCTACTTGAGCGCGCCGACAGCAAGAACAAGCAATGCTACGCACAAACCCTGCGAGCTTGGAGTTGGAAGCGGTCTTTGAAAACTTTTGGTTCACTTCTGGGGTCGGGTTTCCACGGCCGGAGTTTCGCTTGGCTCTGCGTCTCCTTGACAAACGCACCTTGAATTTCCACTGCAGCCAGGCCTGATCGTGCGCGGCTGCTCTTCTTGCAGTTCTGGAGGCCTCAGCTTCTTGAGATAAGCTCTCAGTCAAGGACAAGGAGACGGCCGAAGTCGGCTTAATTTTTGCTGAGGCTCCGCTGCCGTGACCATGGTCTGGCAGAAACCTTGGCTTGGATCACAGGTAGTGCAAGAAAAGTAGTTTCTCTGACGCTCGCATCCATCCATCATACAGGTTCATGAGTTTTCCATCGAGCAGGTCACTCTGTGCTGCTATGCCAGTAAAATCTGTCTTTGGGCGCAGCCCTGACACGAGGCCTTTCATTGCACGACAATTACAAAGTCTTTTCTAGATGGACTTCCGTCAGCATGATCTGTGTGCTGTGAAGCTTTCCTGAGGAGATGACGGCATATCGCGTGGGCCTTCGGCCCTTTCTTGGAGATTGAGCACCCTGCGCAGCAGGACCCGTGGCTCCACGGTGTAACAGCAGCTCAGGCTGTGAACGGAGGCTGAACAGGACGAAGCAAAACACTAGGACAAGTGGTAGAAGATCAATATTTTTCGTGCTGCCTTCGGGGCGTCGAACGAGGGAGAAGGCGACTCCTGAAACCAAGCGGAGCATTTAGAGTAGGGTGCCTACCGACCAATACATGCTGAGCTGAGTCGCCGCTGACCCGACTTTATACAGCCCAGCCTGACTGCGGGAGAGTGCGTCATCCATGTCGTCATCATCGCTATAAACACCTCTTCAGCTTCTTCGTGTTCAATTCGCAATTCGACAGGGAGGTCGAACCACAGTGTGACTCTGAAAGGTGGAGCCTGCCTGCTGCCTGCTCTTCTGCTCGATTCACCTGCACGCGGCAGACAGGCCGTCCACGCTTGGTCAAAAGCTTTGAGGGATGTTTTGGCAAAGCACCGAGAAGCAACTTGACACCTCCATGATGTCTTGGACATCTGTCTCCAGGGAGTGGAGGTGAACGGTCTCAGACAATCGCCATCACGGAGCTTGTTGCAATCATGCCTGGCAAACCTCACCTTCGTACTGCCTCGTGCGAAGTAGCTGGAAACGACGAGCCCCTGGCACCGTTCTCGTCAGAGTATCGGCGCAGGAGCACGGACATGTCGTTCTCGCTGAACTCGGCCCTCGATGCGTCGCAGTCATCGACACAGCCACACAGCAAGTCTCGTTCGGTGCCGGACATGAAGGGAAAGCGTCGCAAGAGCACTGCCGCAGTCACTTTTCCACTTCCGCGAGGATGCCTGCGACAGAGCCCACCCAAAGTTTCCGACTCCAGGACTGCATGTCTGCGTGGCAAGGATTGCGTTGAAACCTGCTGAAAAAGCAGAAGCGGCCCTGAAAAGCCTGATCGTGTTCAGGCAGGCGGGCTCGCAAGGCTCTAATGTCTGTTGTGTGTGTGTGTGTGCGTGTGTGTGTGTGTGTGTGCAAAGACCTACCAGGCTGAAGGACGATGCTCATTTCTCGGGGGAGGGTGGGAGTGTCACCCGAAATTGCTTGCCACGATGCTCAGCATCCACGTGCGCACGCAGACAACTGGCGAACCTGGACATCGAGCAGGAGGAAGTGGTATAAGTGATGCTCGTAAGATCGACTTAGAGTGAGGCTCAACTCCTCGTGTCTTGCAAAGAGTTGCGACCTGAATTGGACCACACTGTTCGAGGCTTCCGTCAGGATATAGCATGTTGCCGGCCGGTGTCTGTTGCTGCATGATAGAATGAACACGCGAACTCAACAGTTCTGGATCTGAGCGACTCTTGGTCTGCTTCGGGGCTCTGGCTCTGTACAAGATCACGCGCAGCTCCTGCGACACAGACATGGGAACGCCTTGGCCTGGGACTTTCGTGTCTGCATGGGATCTAGGAAGAGCCTCATCACCTGAGGCTGACTTCGGCTTGAAATAGCCTCCTGCCTGAGCAGCCAACAAACTCTACTTGTCACAAATACGACCAAACAGGCTCCACGTGTCTGAGCACTCTGCAGAGAAGAGCTTCTCTCCCGGATACGGCACCTGCACGATCTACGGGTGTTTTCTGCGAGGGCATTCGTCATCAAAAGATGTGTTGGTCTTTGAGACGGGGCCAGGCCTTCTGCTTTGGAGCTTTCTCCAAGTTGGAAGGTCCAAAAATGTCGTCTATCGCTTGGCCTAGGCTGTCTTCCTTCACTCTTGATGCCACCCTTCCACCGGAAACATGTCCTACCAGATCTATTGGTACCCGTCAGAGGCGACGGAGCAAGCCTTTCCTCAGGACTGAGCAAAAGAGTGTGTAGTTCACCACCCGAGGCCAGCAAACCTGCAGGGTCTTCACTCTTTGGTGCCTTCGAATCTGCCCAAGCCACGGGCCACGGCATGCATGCGAACAGCTTGCTGCGCCTTTTTTGTAGCGACAACGAAATTCTCACACAAAGGCCATGAATCCCTGGCTGAAGCGGAGGTGTTTTCCAACTGCTTCCGCTTCGGTGGCGTTAAGTCTGCGCTTCGATCTTACAGATCGAAGTAGTCGATCTTACAGATCGGTGTTGATCTTTCCTTCCGCTGGGAGGACCGACTGGTTCCCAGGCGGTTCTCGCAGACAGGAAGCAGAGGAAAATTGAAAGTAATATGAAAGAGGGTCGGGACGGGTGGGTGAAACAAAATTTCGCTCAAGCTGTAACAGCTTTCGCCAAAATGGCCACGGAGTATACAATCATTCGACATGAATCGGTGAGTCAATCCCCTGACCGATTCGGTGTTTAAGTGAGATATGAAGTTGTCACTTCGCACAAACAAGTGTGTGCTACACGACAACGAAATTCTCACACAAAGGCCATGAATCCCTGGCTTCAGCGGAGGTGTTTTCCAACTGCTTCCGCTTCGGTGGCGTTAAGTCTGCGCTTCGATCTTACAGATCGAAGTAGTCGATCTTACAGATCGGTGTTGATCTTTCCTTCCGCTGGGAGGACCGACTGGTTCCCATCGAGTGTGGTCGCGTCCTCCCATCGCAGGCGAACGCCACTCGAAAGAACATTAACGTAACATCGAAAGCAAATGGTCGTGCAATCGGTGAATTTCGGGTAAGTCGGAAAAACCCGTCGAGGAAGCAAAATGAATATCTCCTATGATCTTCGCAGCTCTACTCGTCAGTGCATTGAGAGGTAAATCGAGTTTAGTCCAGCTCTCAGACTCCGGAACGTTCTCAAAGCGGCTGATCCCGTCGGAGATGTTCGCCTTGGTGGGTACCCGCTCAATTCGATGTGCAATACTGCGTCGATTGTGCCAAGTCCAATGTGCCGCAATGAGGCAATTCAAAGGTTGATGTTTGCCAACGCCCTTGAGCAGGGCATGTCGGGAGGCTTCGTTGTCACAGCATTGAACGTAGAACTGATCCAGCCATGGTTCGAAGACCAACGGTGCCAGTATCGCTACCCATGCTTCGAGAAGGTAGATGAAGGCCTGGTCGGAGGCAAACTGTCGAACAAGTAGTGAAGGCAGACGACCCTGGAAGTAGGCGGCGGTTCGCACGTCACCGTGGTGGAAGCAAACCGCCGCCCAGCCGTTTTCGATGTCGGACGTCGACTTCGAGTCCCAATTAGGGATGTCGCTGTCTCCCGGCTTGTAGATGGTGGAGCCAAGCCGGAAGTATGCGTCCGTATAGATGACGCTGTATGTCGGCTTGGTCGGTGTGCGTGGTATCGTCATTGGTCGGCAGTGCTGTATGATGTCCTTGAGGGCTAGTAGTGATGAGCGTGTAGGCTTGTCGAGGGCATGTGAATAGGAGTGAGCTCGAGAATAAAGTGCCTTCAAGGCCGCTCGACCCACCTTGCCAAACAGTCTCCCAGTCAGGAAGTTGCACTTCCCGGCCATCTTCCTGGCTTGCTCGGGGGACAGTGACGAAGTAGTCAGGTGTGTGTCGATTTGTCTACACATGTTTTCGACTCTCTTCGGGCAAGGTGTGAGGACCAAGTTGTTGTCGTCGGATGAAATGATGACTCCTTGTATACGATGTGCTGTTTGCGGTGGTTGGCGTTTACTGGGCTTCATCGATATCTGGAGACATCCGTTGTACTCCTCGAAGGACTCGAAGCTGCCTTTGGCGAGGTCGGAGTCCTCCATGGATCCGTAGTCGTCGACGTAGTGCATGGCCGGAGACAAGATCATCGTTCGGCTGCAGGCTACGAGAATGTCGCCGAATCGATTGTAAGACCAGACACTTGCGGCCGATCCGAAAAGAAGGACATTGTGGCTCCACAGCGTTGGGCCGTCCGGGGTCAACAACATCACATAGGCTTCTCGAGGATCACGAAGTGGAAGTTGGCGATAAGCCCCGTCGTGGTCATGTCCCCAAACAGACAAGGGTTTCGAGTGATCGGTTCGGAGTGTGGCGAGTCCCAAGGAAATAAAGTGGTCGGGTGTGTGATGGTACGGCTGGTCGTGCATGGTGCAGGTCGCATTGTGGCCACTCCGGCGCCAATCCTCGCCCCGTCTGACTTTGTTGTTGCCGTCGCTGCCGGTCTGTTCGATGCTGAAAGCCATGGCGATGTAGGGATCGGAGTGTGGTAGTGGTAACAGGGTTCGATGTTTCCCTTTGGGTGGTACCGTGGCGGCACGGGGCCACCAGTCGGGGGCCTGATACGGTCCGTTCATGCGTCCCATGTCGACTTCGGCCAGGATTTCGTCCAGCATCAGTTCCCAATGTTCGTCGATGGAATTCTTCTCGATCTTGTCGTGGATGTACTGTCGGTTCTTGTCACCAAACTCGTCGATCGGTGTGGGTTCGAGGTATTTAAGGTCCTGTCGAACGTGCCAGTTGATGCCTGGGGTCAACTTGCCCATCAAGGGGAAACCTTCGGAGAGTTCGCGATAGATCAACTCTGTTTGTGGGTATTGAATCAGTCGTAGTAAGTGAACGAGTACTGGGATCTGTGTGACCGAATCCTTGTGTCGATATGCTCGTTGTACGTGTTCTGGGAGTGTGTGATACCAAGCCATGGTGTGATCCTCCATGTCTTCGACGAGCTCGCGGATGTCATCGATGATCGCTTTCTGGAAATCTACGAGTGGGTGAAACACATGTCGATGTTGTAAACACCACTCGAGGGTAGGATCCAGCGTCTTCGGGGACAAGTGTGTATCACGATGAAGTGCCCAATCGAGGTGTTCCGTCCAGGAGAACTGAGGCATGTAGTCGTGTGTCGTGGAACGTGGAGGAGGACCGAAAGGGACTTTGTGGTGTAGCCACAAGGCAGTAATCTGCTGGAGAGCCGAAGATCGTGGTGTGTCGGGGATGGTCGCGTTGACGGTCCCGAGAAGCAGCAGGAACATGATCCAAACTGCCGTGGGGAGATGCCAGGAGTTGCCCAAAGCCACGCATCGTTTGGTTTCGTCGCCCTGGGCGAGTGTGGCGGTGTAGTCCAGCGGTAGACCCTGAAGTTGTTCTCGAAGTGTAGCAGGTGCAGTAGACCATGTGCCATCGGGTAGTGTCACCAAGAACTGCTCCTCGTACTGCCACACAGGGTATCGACGATTGTCCTGTTCCCATCGTTGCCACGCGTCATGTGAAGTCGAGCGATCTCGGAGATGTTTAGGCGGGTCTCGGCCCGTAGTCGATGTTGATGGTGTAGTCAAGCAATGGAAAAGTTTCTTGTCGTTATGGAGACATGGGGGAAGGGAGTAGTCCTTCGTCTTGATGTGTGCCTGCAATTCCGTAGCGATCGGGTTGTGTAGGCGGTGCCATTCTCCCTCGAGTTTCCAGTCCAAGGACCAAGGTGTGAGTCGTGGGAGGCGTTCTTCGATGATGTTCCAAGGGATCGATGTCCACCACAGCCGCTTCCGGTGCATGATTCCGGCGTCGGCTGCATCGACGACTATGGGGTCCATACTCAGTGGCGATGTGAGCTCAAGCAAGTTGTCGTGAACATCTGGGTGAGGGACCACGTTCTCGAAGATCGTTTCAATGGCGATGCCGGTGAAGCGTTTGCGGAGTTGGTGTTCGATGCCCACCATGTGACTGAAAAGCCAACCAGATCTGCCCTCGGAGCCTGGGGGTCGGTGACGCAGGTTCGAAAAATCGGGGCAAGGTGGTCCAGCGGTGATCACCATGATGTATTCTTGATGGAGAGTAGCAGCATCGATGTGTTCCGCGACGGTCTCGATGTCGAACTGTGTCACGTCCCCCATTTGTATGGATCCGAAGTGTTGTGAGGTAAACTGTGCACATTCGAGGTCGATCTCCCAAGACAGGGTCAGGAGAATGTGCCCATTGATTCGTCGTAGTGCTTCGGAGGCAATCCCGATACCATCGAAGAAGGACAGGTGCACCACCGGCAAGGTGCCGACCAGCTCGTAGCACAATGTACAAGTTCGGTCGTGTAACTCTGTCGGTCGATGGTCGGCTCCAGGGTCGGCAGACCCTGGGCCGTGCTGTCCCTATTTCTTGCCGGACTTACCGGCTTTGCCCTTCTTGCCGGCGCCTTTCGAGCCTTTGTCTCCCTTCGTGTTCCAAGGAGGTCGTGGTTGAGATACATGAGGAGCCGGGTTCAGTGGCAGGGTCGGTGATGGTGTCGGAGTAAGGAAAGTCGGCGTCGTAGGAGATGTCCATGCTTGTGTCGGGGTGGCTTGCCAAGAAGACATGGCCTGTGTAGTCCACGTAGGTGTCGAAGGTTGCCATGGGCGCCATTGTGTGGTCGTATTGGACCAGGATTGTCGATATCGACGTCCTTGTCCTGGAGGTGACCACTTCTGCTGATATCCTTTTCCTTTCCCTTTCGGGGTTTGTTCGGCGCCTTTGCCGAATCGCTGCTTCTTCGACAGCGGTTGTTGTATGACGTCGTTGACTCTGGTGAGGTCGTTGATGAGGTCGTCGGTGATCGCTTGGAAGGTCTCGTTAGATCGCATGCGCATGGCGATGTCCCAAGAGAATTCTTCCCATAGGCTTTTAACGTTGTTAATGCGTTGTGAATGTTTGCGTACGAGACGAATGAACCAATCGACGTATTTGTTGACGACCGTCTCGGAGGCATACTTAATGAGGATCCATGCCCATCGGATTGCCTCGATCGCGTCTATAAGCATCCATTGTCCTCGCACATCCCACTCATCGTGTGACTTCTCGGTGATGTTATTGCGCTCGTCGAGGACCAGTTTCTTCTCGTGCGTGTCCTTCTTCCTGGCCGAGTTGATCGTGTCGAAGCTGGTCCAGATCCGTTGTGACACTATCTCGCCTAGTGCCGTGGCGGTGTACATCTTCGATGTATGGTGCTCGTGATACATCCGAGCGAGCACTTTCTCCGCCCCGACGAGATTCTTCTCGGGGAACTGTCGTCGTTCGCCGTCCACGGTGATGCAATTGTAATCCTCGACCAGTTTGTTGTAGACACCCGTCGGGAGAGTCTTGGGGACGACGTCTTTGTCGGTGTGGGACGAAGTAGTAGTAGTCGGGAAGGTCGGGGAAGCTGAAGGTGTCGGAGTTGTTGTAGCAGTATGGTAAGCGAGTCGTGCAGACTGAGTGAGTACCATCCACTGGGCGGTGAGGGCGTCTTCGTCGGTGTCATCCCCGAGCTTGAACTCCACGCCCCCTGCCCGAGCGCCCGCCTTAAGCTTCGTGATCACATCTTTGATGCTCGCGTCATCCTTGAGGTACGTGCCGATGGTCGCATGCGACTTCAAGCCGAGTTTGGCCAAGTATCGGGCTACAACGTCTGTGGTCAGGTCGATGCCCTAAGTCGGCCGCGTCCTGAAGTGGATTGCTCATGTTCGTCGAGAGATTTGGACTCGGGCAGAAATTGCTCTTATGAAGGTCAGGCTGACGTGACATGTCTTCGGTGGCAACTCGAGGTGACATGAGGTCTGCATCGAGCTTTTTGCATTCGGATGATCGGGACGAAGCCGATGACACGTCGCCGAGGCGGAAGTCAGTCGAACATCAGTCCTCATCCTCGTCGGGCTGTGCGTCGGCGAAGGCTTGTGCCTCGCGTAATCTGAAACATCGTTTGCATTTCGGGCCTGATGGTTCGCGATACTCGCGGCGATGCGGTGCGAAGCCGTATGGCCATCCGCAAATTGTGTGCCAATGTGCGTTATCGCAGGATGATTCGGAAATTCCCGGCAAGTGCACAACCTTAGTTAAGGAGTTCACAACCCAGAATTTGGTGCGGAGAGTCTCGAGGTATTGTGCAACCATCTCACGGACTTGTTCGGGCTTGTTCGGGGTCTCGGGCCTGTGGAACTCGTCGCCTCGGTGCAAGGGGGACTCTTGCACATAAACTTTGATAGCATCACTGCCCCATCGACCTATCAGTTGAACGGTGTCCAGTGGGAAACCTCGTCGTGTGAGCATCTGAGAGCCAGATACTCGACAGACATGCTCGCAGAACCGATCGAGTAAGGCTCCGTTCGGTCCCATGCGAGTCATCGAGGTCCCAGTAGCAGAGATCACAGAGCGAAAGATGTCGATGGTCTGATGATGATCAAGTGGTTGTCCGTCCGTGCCAGGAAAGAGGGGGCCGTCTCGAGAGCATCCCAGTGATTGTAGAAGGTCAAGATGTCGTTGTAGTGCGTGAAAGGGGCATAGTCGTGGAGAGGTCGAGCAGCAGCATGGGTGTGATCTGGTCACGCACAAACCCACGATGTCCGTCTTCGTGCATGGCAGGGTGATGAACGCGGTGCGTCCGGCGTGTGTGATCTCCACCCACGCCTGGCCGAAAGTCACCGAAGCTGCCTCGATGCCTCGTAGTAGCCACCAGCAGCAGATGATGACCATGTCCACTCGATGTCGTAGTCGTCGTGCCCATGGATGAGGACCATCGAAGTCTTCGTCTTCGGGTCGTACTGGTAGTCGGGCAATGTCCTCGACGACGAAGGAGTCCTTGAGTTTGGCAGGTCCTCGTCCCCGTTCGACGGCCCTTTCGACTTGTTGCATCTTGAGGCAGACTTCGGGTGGCACCGAGGTACAAGTCTGTGCCACGTGCTCTTGTCGGGCTTGGCTGAAGATCTGCTTCGCGGACTTGTAACCTCCAGATCGCAGACTGGCACCGATCGCGTTAACCAGTCGCACCGAGAGTGGCAACGGATCGAGGTCCCACGCATCGGCGAGAGCAGTCCAAAGCTTCCACCTCGAATCTCGAGACTTCTGTGTCGTCATCGCGTAGGTATTGGTCTGGAGGTCCTCCAAGGAAGCTCTTCGTTGTTCTGGTTTGGCTGCTTCGAGTGCCCTGGCTAGGGAACCTCGGGATGAAGGGTTACACCGAGGTAAATCTCGTCTCCGCACCGGCACGACTTCGCGTGGCATCGGTCTGCGATCGAGTGCCGACAGTAGTCTGTCTAGGTCAAGTCGGCTTGGGGCAATCTCCACGAGGACATTTTCGGACGTTCCTCGGAGTTTCTCGGGTGTATTGATCCCGCGTTTGGCCAACTCGGGTGCCAAAGCGGTCAAGTCGTGTGATCGCAGGAGCGCAATCACATCGGAGAACGACATGAGGTGGGGCTTCGGGCAAGGTTCGGGAACCGTGTGCTAAATCGCTGGTAGTTTCGGGCCACGGGATCCACAGAACTGTGGAAACTCTTAGACGTGAGGCGTGAGAGAGCAATAACAGGAAAATCTTATTATGCGAGAGCTCGGCATTTGTTTTGTCATCGATGTGCCAATCGAGAGTCCTCGAGCTTTGAGCTGGGGGATCGGGTTACAAGCTTCGAAATGTACAGAGCCGCGTCCCTTCCAGTATCGCACGTCGCCGAGGCGGAAAGCGAAACCGGAGAGGACGGGTTGTCGAAGCGGCACCAGCGCGGTGCGATAAAGTCGGGTGAATAACCCGAGGCGACACGGTCGGGTGTCAGAACACTAACGTCGCCGAGGCGGAATAGTGTCTGTTTCCCGTGTGGGTCGATGTCGCGGCTACTGTGCCGCCTGTGCGTCTCGTCGACGGCCCTTGAGCAACTCCAGGTGATCGGTGTCCACGTGGGTAAAGGACAAGTCGCCGACCATATATTGTCCCAGACGCAATCGTGTGTATGCGAGACTCATGAACCGGAGGAAGTCGTCCTGGGTCATGATGATGGTGTCATCTGCGTCGTAGTGGTATGTAGCGAATTGGTAGGTCGGGGGATCGGCGAGGGCCGAGTTGATGTCATAGGACTCGAAGTGTACCTTGGTGTTGAGGGTCTCGTCGAAGGGCTTGGCGGGATGCGAGGCGGTTGGCAGTAGATCCAGCCGATACTTCTTCGTTGTGGTCGAGTTGCGATTGGAGATCTCGAGGAGGTTGTGACTGGACCAGGTGACCGACTCGAAGTAATCGAGCTTCTGGTGCTTCATCTGCTCGTCGCGAAGGGCCCCCGCGAGTTTATCGCGGATATCGTCGTCTCCGAGGTCTCGTCGGATGCCGCTCATGATCTGTTTGAGCCGGCCAATCAAGGCGTCGTCGTCTTTGCGCTCCCACTCCATGAGATAGAGCATGTAGTCGCCGCCATCGGAGGTGAGTCGTTGTCCTGTCGGGACTGGAACCGTGGCATCGACTTCGAGTGTGGTGCCGTCACCGTTGATGATCAGAGCCTTCTGGGCGGGAACAAAGGTCGGTGCATTCGTGGATGCCGCGTTGTTTCGAAGTGCCCAAGGTCTATACGCGGTCAAACATCGCGGGCAAGAGTACCGACCGTGCTGCGAGGAAATCGAGTAGTCCCACGAGATCTGTCGAAGCCAATGGTGATTGTGTATCACCGAGGTGCAATCCTTCGAGCGACATACGAAGTGTTGGTCGATGCTGTCGGAGACACGAAACAACCAGTCGGTGAGTGGGGCCTCGGCGGTAACCATGTTCCAGAACTCATCGGCGTTCCAGTTCGGGTCGATGGATCGAGCGACGGTCGTGACCTCCCACTGGGCGAAGGCTTGAAACACTCGCTGCTTCTGGTCGGAGTCAAGCTTGGCGAGGTCCGCGACGAAAATGTCGGTGAGTCGTAGTATTCGACTTCGTACCTCGCGTCGAATGTTCGACTTGCTGTCGCCAGGCCTTTCGCGTTCGATGTCCTCGCACATTTGCTTCCACGAAGCGGCTCGCTTCCTCGAGGTCTCGAGGTTGATCTGCTTGCGCACGGAGTTGACCTTCTGGCAAATCGTGTACCAGTCGGGGATGCTGATCGTGTCGTAGCGGGTCGAGTTCTTGCGGATGAATGTCGGCTTCCGAACCCAACGACACTTCGCGGTATCCCAGTAGTTGTCGAAGAAGACCTTGCAGTAGAATCCATGCGTTCGCTCGATCGCGATGTGCCACCCAGGCGGCTTGACTTCGTGGTTGTCGTCGCGATCGTAAAGCTGTCGACGGTCCTTGTGGTTATAGGGAAGGTCTCGAAGGTTGCCTCGTAGTCCTATCTTGGCCGGTGACAAGTCGGAGTTCTCGGCGTACCACACGAAGTCCTCGTTAGCCCCGGTCGCGCACTGGTAGCAACACCTGTAGTGGATGTTGCGCCAGTCGTCCTGGCCGTCGGGGTTAACCGAGAGGAGATAGTAAGGTGGAAACAGCAGACCACAAAAGGTGCAATCGATGGATCCATCGTGGAGCTTGTCGTTGGCCGGAGTGCTGAAGTACTTGAGGTACATCTCTACTCGGTCGACATCGCGTTTGTGGTGATCTTCGATCGATTTCCCATCGGGACCAATGAGCTCGATGGGCATGCCGTTCTCGTCGACCTCCTCGCCGGTAAGTTGTCGGCGCCAAATCGCCGCCAGCTCGGAGTCTGACGAGTTCGGGAACTGCTTTCGTAGTGATGACATCGCGAGCTGTTCGGAGGCTCGTCTGAACGCGATGACCTCCAAGGCTCCCTGGGTGTGATGATCATCGTAGAGCCTTCGTTGTAATTTGAGTGCTCGGCCCTCATCGGTGTCCGGGTGAACACCCTCGAGGTATCGAGCGGCCGGCAAAACTGCTCCGGAGCTGCTGCCGGGCATTTGGGAAAACTGCTCGATGGGATCGAGCTGAGTCGCCGATGTCTCGGGAAACTGTTCAATCGGATCCGACTCAATCGGGGACTGGCGAGAGTGTGCCATCACTTCGGGTGGATCGGGAGGTTCGGGTAACACGAGTCAAGCTTGAGAGGTCGAAGTCTACGGAAGCCAAGCAATCTCCAAGGAGAGAGCAGGCCCCACTACAACTAGTAGAGCCTGATGCAACCGAGTAACATGTCCTACAGGCGAGCACATTTGGTCTTGTCGTCGTATGTAACGAGTCATTCGGGGGTTGAGACCTACGGGTCAGGTGGACGCATCGCCGAGGCGGAAGTCCCCTTTTGCCGAAACGGTCACTGACCCGGAAACACCCGTACATCGCCGAGGCGGAAACGGGGCGACCGTGAGACTCCAAAGGTCGGGTAGGCCTCGTGTAAAGGCTCACGCGTTCTCGCGGAATCGCAGGATGAAAGCCGGCGGCTCTGCGGCGATCATCGATCGCATTCGCTCGTGTTGGGCGAAGGCACTTCGCATCGCCGGTGAGAGCATATTCGAAGTGCATGAAAGTATCGCCGAGGCCTGCTCCCGAAAGAAGGTCTGCATGGGCTCGAAGTATGGCATCTGCGCCGCGAAGGTGTTGAGATTCCTGGCCGTGTGGCACCAAATTCGGAGTCGGTTCATCCGATCTTCCACCGAAGTATGGTTCAGGTCGGAGAGAGAGGCGGTGATGCTGTGCCACACCATCGAGTAGATCAAGGTAGTCCGGGGTTCCACGAAGTTATTCGGGACACCCAGGAGCAACACCCTTTCTTGCAGTACGTCGTCTTGCGGGGTGTGGATCGGGAGGTCGATGTAAAGGCCGTATTGGGTAAGGTAGCTCCCGAAAGTAGGGCATCGGAGTACCTGTTCGATGTAGATAATGCCATCGTATGTGATCTCCCATGGAGTGTCGAAGGCGAAGGAGGAGTAGGGGTGGTTGCCGGGTGGCAACATCGCGACATTGTGTCCGCCCACCGGCGTCATCGCTTGTAAATTCGACGACATCATCGGGAAGTTGTCGAAGTGGCGCAGCGTTTGAAAACCAAACACTGGCTCGTGTGATGACGGTGCATTGGATCGGACATCGTCGATCGAAGTGCGCCCCTTCTCCACCACCTGCGAGTCGCGCCACTGCACTCGGAATCTCTCGAGGCATGACTGTCGTGGTGGTTGTGGCTGAACCGCGACCGGTACACTCGTGTAAGGATTCCCCAAGGAGGTCGTGATAGTCGAGGAAGAGGCCGCCCCCGACTCGTTGGTAGGTGGCCGTAAGACTTGCCTCGGGTCGTTTCGTGTCAAGTCCACAGCAGGGTGGACGGAGAATCTCGGCGGCACGACCTTTCCAAACCCCGCGGAGCTGTCGGCGTCGGGGTGTGGTCGTTTGGGCATGGCCTTGGTCTGAGTGCTCACGAGAGTCGTAGTAGCGGCAGCCCCAAAGGATGGGTTGATCCACTCGGATTCACTCGCGGAATTGGCCACCGACCCAGCGCTCCTTGGGTTCATCGATGTCGCAGGGGTAGCTGTAGTAACCACGGTCGGAGGTGTCGGTGGTTGTGTCGCGGAATCATCGTCATCATGCCAAGGATCTGGCGACCTCAGCCTCGTCTGCGGTGTCGTGGTAGTCGGTGGGGCCGCCGGAGTCGGGGCTGGTGTCGAAGCGGCGATCTCATCCGGGATTTCGACGATCACCGGGGTCTTAGAGTCAAGCCATCTCTTCGCCGGTGACTGGGATCTCTTCGGGAATCTCGCCGGAGAAAGCGGTCGTTGTGATCCCCTGGCTGCTCCATCGCCGTGGCGGAAAGCAGTTCGGGGTTCACGGCCGAAGCTGGGTGCATCGGAGTCCGTATCCGTGCTGACCTGGAAGAAAGGTCTCCTTGGTGTCGGCGGCGTCGGAGTAGTCGAAGGTGCCGTCGATGGGACCGCTGCCGGAGGTGCTGTCGATGGGGCTGCTGTAGAAGGGGCTGACGAGGGAGCCGCTGAAGGGGGCCATCGGGGTCTCGAAGTAGGGAAAATCGCTCCCCGTGTCGGAGTTGAGTGTTGTCCCCAGGTCGCCGGAGGTCTAGATTCCTCGCGAACTCTGCGAGGAGAGCGTCCGCGACGATGCAGGCCATCCGCGATCTCTTGTCGTAGTTGTTGGGCAGCATCAGATCTATCCCACGATTCGTAGTCGTAGTACCTGGAGAAGTTTGTGCCAAAGTTGAACTTGCGCATCTCGGCGGAACGGAACGTGGTCATCGAGTCCATGATCCACTCACGAGCCTGTGCTCGGTTGACCTGCTCGATGATTCCGTTCTTCGACGAGTAATGGTAAGGTGGTTCGCCTCGACGATTCTGTCGTTGTACTACGAAAGCTTGTCGCATAGCTTCATCGAACGTGTGGCCATGTTGATTCCAGCACGTATTGTGGTACTCGCAGCATCCCTGGAACCATTTGTGGCATATGAGGTTGGGCACTACCCACGACTTGTTGAGGAAATCGGGGTGAAGGTATCCACAATTGGCCATGTTACAGTTCTTCTTCTCGAAAAGTCGGGGACAAAGCTGTCGTCGTATCTCAGAGATGGGGACTTGGGCCGTGTCGCTGACTACTTCGGGGTACTCGTTAAGCATCGACTCTGGAACAGGGGCCGTCATCTTCACCAGCGTGCCCTCGCAGAGAAAATCGAACCATGAGTCAGCTCGGGTACGTGCCATGGCTACGAAGTGACTAATCCAAATCGATGGTAATCGAAGTAGTGGGCTTGAGATGCCCTTCGAAGTTCCGCTTTCGAGCTTTAGAGGCAGCGGGTTCAGGATTATGTAATTCCATGCCAAAATCATCACGCAAAAGGTCTGCCAAATGCTGATTATGCAATTCAGTCTCATGTGCAAGAAGGGCTGTGTCGGTGTCTGGAGGAAGAGGTACATGGTCGGAGTCAGGGTGTAGAGAAGCCTCGACGACCTCGAAGGGAATCGTCAACTACTCCGCGGTGTCGTCGCGATTAGTGATGTGCAGGTAGAGGAAGGCCTCGAGAGTCGGCGGCTTAAGCAAGGTCGCCGCCAGATTGACAATGTCGTCACCGAAACAAAATTTCGCTCAAGCTGTAACAGCTTTCGCCAAAATGGCCACGGAGTATACAATCATTCGACATGAATCGGTGAGTCAATCCCCTGACCGATTCGGTGTTTAAGTGAGATATGAAGTTGTCACTTCGCACAAACAAGTGTGTGCTACACAGAAACCCACTCAAAGCAAACCGCCGGCACCTGAAGCCCGCTTTCGGTGAAGTGCTCCTGAGCCATTCCCCCGCCCCCGGCTTCGCCCTTCAAGTTGCTCGTTTGCTGATGGCAATGTGCTGTGCTTCGGCCAAGAGTCGGTTAAAGCTTCGACTTCAAACGGCTTCAGAATTGGAGCCGCAGTACAAAGGGCCTCGCACAGAGGGCGCATCTTGCCGGCTGGACATCTGGCATTCCGCAAACCGCTCTGAGATCGGCACGCGAGCAAAATTCGGTTTCGTGATACGGCTGGTCCGTGCCAGATCGAAATCCCTGAACGCATCCTGCCGTCTTCCGGTTCTGCCAACGATGTTGGCTGCAGTACATGCCGAAAGGGTTTCAAAGTCTTTCGTCGATCTGACTGGTCAGCGGACTGTGATACGTCCAAGCACTATTCCTCATCTCTTGTGCCATATGAACTCAGATCTCTGGAAAGGGATCCAGTCTGCTGTTTGCACTGGTCGCAAAGACGACAACCTGTGCCCGAGGGCCGACGACGACCACATTACCCCACCAAAACGACCACGACTACGGCTGCTACTACTACCCCACTACTATGCCCGCAGCTTCTTGCCCTTCGGCTTCCATCGCTGCTACGGATGCTGTTGCTCTTGCTGCTGCCACACTAGTACTATTTGGAGAAACTGTCATGCACCGCGGCTTCGACAATGGGCATTCTCCTTGATGCGTACTCGCCGGCGAAATACGTAATTCTGGAGCTGCGCGATCAGGGAGCCAATGTCACAGTCAACCACTTCCGAGTCCTGTTGTGTCCGGGCACGGGTTTGCTTACTGAGTGGAGAAACAGCTTGTTCGTGAGTGTCTTGCTTTGCCCTGCACTTGTGCAGGCCTGCTTGTAAAATCGACATCTTCAGTGTAGGGTGCAGGGTGTTTTCATCTTGCCCCCGTCCTTGGACAGCTCGCTAAGCTCGGCGCTCTCCATCCATGCAATACAAGACGACTTTGGGCCTTGCCAGCACGAGCCCTTCCCATGCACGGTGTGTCCATGCAGCAGCTGCTACTACCGCGGCTCAAAGTGCATAAGCCCCGAACCTTGCAAAGAGGCTCTGGCAGACCTCCAGGCAGACCTCACCCTCGCGAGAATGAGTGGTTTGCCTTTAGTGGCGGCACACGTGTCCACCACTCGCGTCTTGAGCTCCGCCTCGTAGTTGGAACTGCTCACATACGAGACGAAGTCTTCAAGCGAGCCCATTTGCAGGGTGCGGAGACAATGACGTGCAAACTCTTCGGGCAAGTTTGCATTCCGAAGATATTGCTTCAGTTCCGCTGCTTTCTTGGGCAAAGCCATGGCAGCGGCTACCTCGCTCGGGCCATAGCCATTGCTACTGCTTCCTGGAACCGAAAGGGGACAGGCTGTGAAAATTCATGAATAGGCCGACGTACCTAGACGAAGAACCAGCTAGACGCTTGCGTTCGATGCAGGCAACGAACTACACTCCAGCCCTGTATGGCTTGGTAACCTATCAGCCCAAGAGTTCTCCGACATGCCTGTTCATCAACTGGGTTGCGACGTAGTCCGATTTCTTCACGCATTCTTCCCGTGCAATCGTTCGTCCATGTTCGGCTCCGAATCTCGCCCCGAACTTGCATGGCGTCGCAACACTAGAGTCTGTGCGAATACCCCTGTCGGAGACCTCAATCTAAGAACAGGACCTCCTTGCCGTAGACCCATACTGAGCCACGGGTGTGTGACGGAACAGATTGTGGATGTTTCAACGCCTGCTAGCACCCGTCCATGTCCTAAAATCCAACACGAATCACTCCATGCATTCCACACCTCAAACACATATTCAAAGCAGTATGTTCAGAAACGTTACATGGCTTGGCATGCGAGCCTGCATGCCAAGTCAATGAACGGCAATTGGGCGCTCAGCTGTGACTGAATTTAGGGGCGGACGCCAATTCAAGATAGTTACTTTCCAGGCGGGCTGGATGGAGGGTCCAGCGGCAGCAAGAAGTCAAGATACGAAGGAATGCACAGGGCCCACAGACACTTTGCTGCAAGCACAGACCGCACTCCAGCAATCTGAGTTTGGATCTTTGATGTCGTGTAGCATGGGCTTGCGCTTAATGGCTGCGTGCTAGCTGCAGTCCCTGGTGCAACCCTCAATGCGCGGCCCCATGCACGAGGTGAGGTCTCACTCCTTGTGCCATTGCTGCGAGGTCTGGTTTCCACACCAGGTGCATGACGACGCTTCCTGATGGATTCTCTCTCTGTCTCTCGAGGAGGGTGCTGGAATTCGGTGTGGGCGATGCAAGTGCAGACCCTGCAGACCCAACAGGAGTTTCGTGCGAGTTCTTGCTTCTTGTTCACTACAGACTATAGACTACTATAGACTCTGCCACTGCGTCCTTCAAAGAATTGTGAGTCCATTTTGTTTGCCCGTGTGAGCAGTCTGCGTGGCACCTTGCTTTTCGGCACCAGCCGGTGCCGGCGCAAGTACACGCAAGCTACGACCAGCTAGCTACATGCCAGCTACCTTGATGGCAGCCTAGCTTGACTTGTAACTCTGCAACTGCGCTCAGCATCAGATGTTCCAAGCTCTAAGATGTAAGGCACTCCAAGAGCCGAAGCTGTCACTTGAAGCTGCAGTTGCCGAAGCAGGAGCTGTGCATCATCACGCTTCGATTCTGCATGGCTTGCTTGAGGCAGACCTTCTTTGATCCAGCCTTCTGCGAGCACGAAACAAACTAAGGAATACCGTTTCAGTTAGGAATGGCGTCGAAGGGCAGGTGGTACGTGTCACCAACCTTGAAGTGGCTCTCTTCCTTCCCTTGTCTTTCTTTTCTGTGGTGCCCGTCGGTTGTTTTTAGATTTTCCGACAGATCTCTGTCTCTCTTCGACGCTCACTCTCGGATTGCCTGGCTCCGTCTCTCCAACCGTTGGCCACCACCGTTTCTTCATGAAAACATGGACACAAAGCTGCAGCTGCCACTCCGCAAATCTCATCCAAGCTTAACCCACCCAACGATTGAACAATAGCTATGAGGCGCTGAAAGGCCTGAGAGTAGACAAGGAGAGACCGGCAGAGACTTGTACTAACGCAGGTCATGGGATCCAGGTTTGGGATTTGGACTCTCACACTTGGACAGCGCAAAGCGAAGTGCTTCGGTTCAGGTCTCACAGGGACATAACAGGCTTGGGATTCTAGGGGCTGTCCTGAAGTACTACCGTAACAAGTGTATCAAGCTCCTGACCTTTCGCGAAACATTCCTTGCCCTTGAACCCTTTGTATGTAGCACAGAAACGTGACCATCTGCTATGTAAATCAAGCTGATCGAAGCTCAACGCCTTTGTCTTTTTCACTCCAGTGGAACTTTCGGTGTTTTGAAATACACCTGTAATATGTAATATTCCAGCATGCGATAGACAAGTCATAAAGTAGTGATACTCCTGCCTGGAGTAGTCAGGAGAGGTAGGCACGGAGCAACCAACTGTTCTACCGGCACAGGATATCGCATGCTAAAATGTTCCAGGTTATTTCATGCAGACTCGCTACAGCAGTAAGCTGTACGAGGTCACTGGCTTTCGAGCACACGACACGGTGCAGTTGGACAAGAACACACTGTATGACAGCAAAGCTTCCAACAACACAGGAAGGATGTGCTTTGCTTCACTTTTGTGAAGACAGTCTGGCGCGTTAGATATCGAGGATGCGATGGGAGTCAGGTGGCCTTCCTCATGTGGGGTAAAGTTTTGAAACAAAAGGTAAGGACGCGATAAATAGAGAGACAGCCGCGAGACCCTATGGCCAAGCCGAAATGCGGTCCAACCGCACATCCCAAAACAGATTACGAAACGGGAGGTGAGTTACTTTCCGCCTTTTCCTTTCTTGAATTCTCAACCTTCTGTAGTTCTTTTCAGACAAAGCACCTGAAGTAACTCACCTTCCGTTTCGCAATCTGTTTTATGTATTCTTCACGCCTGTTGAAACCTGCTCTTGGGTCCCTTTGCGAACACAAATGACACAATGTAAGGTTCCTTCCTGCCCTCTGTTTACTATTTGCCGGGCTTGGCCCGCGCAGTTTCCACCTGACCGTGCCTCCGTGCAGTTCGTGGTCTGCCTCGTCGTTGCGTGCATTCTCGGGTCGGGGAGCAACCCCCCAGCTGCCACCGAAAGAACGGAACACGACCGCGAACTTGCCCTGGCAGGGAAGGACAAAGTTTCTCTCTAGAATCTGCCGAGCGGCTCCCACGACTTTGGTGGTGCCGTCATTTCTGAGATTTACCAGTGTCACTGACCTGGCATTCAACGCGCATGCTACAGGTTCCAGACCCATCAGTTCAATCCCACACAGCACGGGTCAGGCAAGGCATCTGCATGGTCTGAGGGAGCGCACCCGTGACCGATGCTGTACAAAGGCAACGCTGCCTTTGACTCTTCAGCCGACCTGGCTGGATGTGCTTACTTTTTATCGTTTAGTTGTACAAGCAGGAGCTCGGACGATTCCTGTAAACTCACCTTGCAACCGACATGCTTACCTGAACTTGGGGTGTGAGGCGAAAGCCTTTAATCATTGCCGCCCACGACACCACCGCCTCTCCCAAAGCTTCCAAATCAGCTTTCGGCGATGATTTTCAATGTTGTAATGCAGCGAAGCTACATCCTGCATTCTGCTACATGGCCTGTTTCGGAACCATTCCCTTGTCATTGGATTTTGCATGGACTCCTCCTGCACGTGCGCCAAGAACCCGACTCATTCGCACCCGTGTGCCGTATAACCTATCGAAGAGGAGGAGGAAGAGGAGGAGAGTGGCCCACAGACGTTACTGCGGCCGTCAACCCACTTCCCCCCAAGCATCTCCGAGCGGCTCCGTAATCGTCATAGCCGCTCTCCGCGAGGGGTTCGAGAGGGCGTGTATGTAATGCAGCCAAGTTTCACAGAAGAAGAGGAATGGTAGGGGATTGGAAAAGGAGCTGAAGCCTACAAAGAGGACGGAAGTAGACAGAAGAACAGAAAATCGCAAAAGCACAGACCCCAAACAATGCGAGGCCGGACGGTCTGGCAGTACAAGATAGCCAAGGACAGAGAATGGGAGGCAAGGATTCAACGGAACTTGCGTAAAATGGCGCCGACCCAGAGCCCCAATCTCGAGATTGGGATAACAGCAGCAAACCTACAAACTGCGGAACATGTGAAAGGTGACAACCACACAGATCTCGCGCCATGGAAACAAACCAAAGATGGTGCGAGAAGGTGGTCTGAAATATAACGAAAAGAAACCGACCACAGAGAAAGGGGTGAAAGGCACGCGAAGCTAGACTCCATCAACCCAAGACGGCAAAAACTACGAAAGCCCTAAAAACAACATAGGATGCTGCGCGAAAAGCCGGTTTAACTTGCTGGACCTCCGGGAGGTGTGGAAGACGGCAACAAGCCAGACCTCCAATCTCGGAGCGAGACGGGGGGTCTGGGACTGCAGGCGAAAACCCTGCACGAGGCTTGGAAGCGAAAGACCTGTGGGAGGTGCAGATATCGACAACAACCCAAACCCCCAATCTGGAGACGGGGGTCTGGGATTGTGGCCAGAACCCTGCACAAGCATCGTAGGCGAAAGACCGACGGAGGTGCGGAAGATGGCCGCAAGCCAGACCCCTAATCTCGGAGCGAGACGGGGGGGTGTGGGATTGCCGCAAAAACCCTGCACGGGCATGGGAGGCCAAAGACCCGCGGGAGAGGCGGAAGATCGCAACAAGCCAGACCCCCAATCTCGGAGCGAGACGGGGGTCTGGGATTGCAGGCGAAAACCCTGCACGAGGCTGAGGTGCAGATACCGACAACAACCCAAACCCCCAATCTGGAGACGGGGGTCTGGGATTGTGGCCAGAAACCCTGCACAAGCATCGTAGGCGAAAGAGTCGGAGGTGCGGAAGATGGCCGCAAGCCAGACCCCTAATCTCGGAGCGAGACGGGGGTGTGGGATTGCCGCAAAAACCCTGCACGGGCATGGGAGGCCAAAGACCCGCGGGAGAGGCGGAAGATCGCAACAAGCCAGACCCCCCATCTCGGAGCGAGACGGGGGGTCTGGGATTGCAGCACAAAAACCCTGCACGAGGCATGGATTGCGAAAGACCTGCTGTGGGTGCGGACATGACAGGGCAACCTGGACCTCCAATCTCGGATCGAGACGGGGGGTCGGCACGGCACGGAAGATGGCAACAAGCCAGAAACCCAATCTCGCAGCGAGACGGGGGTCTGGGATAGCAGGGCGAAAACCATGGACGAGGCACGGAAAGCGAAAGACCTACGCGGGGTGCGGACCTGACAGTTACCCAGACCTCCAATCTCGGAGCGAGACGGGGGGTCTGGGATTGTCGCAAGAACTCGGCACGGGCATGGAAAGCGAGGGAATTACGGGAGGGGCGGCAGATGCCAACAAGCCAAACCCCCAATCTCGGAGCGAGACGGGGGGTCTGGGATTGCAGCACGAAAACCCTGCACGAGGCATGGAAGGCGAAAGACCGAAGAAGGCAACAAGCCAGACCCCCAATCTCGGAGCGAGACGGGGGGTCTGGGATTGCAGCACGAAAACCCTGCACGAGGCATGGAAGGCGAACGACCACGCGTGCAAGAAGGCAACAAGCCAGACCACCAATCTCGGAGCGAGACTGGGGTCTGGGATTGCAGCACGAAAACCCTGCACAGGCATGGAAGGCGAAAGACCTATGGGAGGCGTGGAAGAAGGCAACAAGCCAGACCCCCAATCTCGGAGCGAGACGGGGCCTACGGGACGCGTGGGAGAAGGCAACAAGCCAGACCCCCAATCTCGGAACGAGACGGAACATCTGGGATTGCAGCACGAAAACCCTGCACGAGGCATGGAAGGCGAAAGACCTACGGGAGGCGTTGAAGAAGGCAACAAGCCAGACCCCCAATCTCGGAGCGAGACGGAGGGTCTGGGATTGCAGCACGAAAAACCCTGCACGAGGCATGGAATGCGAAAGACCTACGGGAGGCGTGGAAGATGGCAACAAGCCAGACCCCCGATCTCGGAGCGAGATGGGGGGTCTGGGGTTCCAGCACGAAAAACTCTGCACGAGGCATGGAAAGCGAAAGACCTTCGGGAGGCGTGGAAGAAGGCAACAAGCCAGACGCCCAATCTCGGAACGAGACGGGGGGTCTGGGATTGCAGCACGAAAACCCTGCACGAGACATGGAAGGCGAAAGACCTACGGGAGGCGTGGAAGATGGCAACAAGCCAGACCCCCAATCTCGGAACGAGACGGGCGGGTCTGGGATTGCAGCACGAAAACCCTGCACGAGGCATGGAAGGCGAAAGACCTTCGGGAGGCGTGGAAGAAGGCAACAAGCCAGACCCCCAATCTCGGAACGAGACGGGGGTCTGGGATTGCAGCACGAAAACCCTGCACGAGGCATGGAAGGCGAAAGACCTACGGGAGGCGTGGAAGAAGGCAACAAGCCAGACCCCCAATCTCGGAACGAGACGGGGGTCTGGGATTGCAGCACGAAAACCCTGCACGAGGCAGAAGGCAACAAGCCAGACCCCCAATCTCGGAACGAGACCGGGGGGTCTGGGATTGCAGCACGAAAACCCTGCACGCGGCATGGAAGGCGAAAGACCACGGGTGCAAGAAGGCAACAAGCCAGACCATCAATCTCGGAGCGAGACAGGGGTCTGGGATTGCAGCACGAAAACCCTGCAGGAGGCATGGAAGGCGAAAGACCTACATACGGGAAGCGCGTAAGAAGGCAACAAGCCAGACCCCCAATCTCGGAGCGAGATGGGGGTCTGGGATTGCAGCACGAAAACCCTGCACGAGGCAGAAGGCAACAAGCCAGACCCCCAATCTCGGAACGTGACCGGGGGTCTGGGATTGCAGCACGAAAACCCTGCACGAGGCATGGAAGGCGAAAGACCTTCGGGAGGCGTGGAAGAAGGCAACAAGCCAGACCCCCAATCTCGGAACGAGACGGGGGTCTGGGATTGCAGCACGAAAACCCTGCACGAGGCATGGAAGGCGAAAGACCTACGGGAGGCGTGGAAGAAGGCAACAAGCCAGACCCCCAATGTCGGAACGAGACGGGGGTCTGGGATTGCAGCACGAAAACCCTACACGAGGCAGAAGGCAACAAGCCAGACCCCCAATCTCGGAACGAGACGCGGGGTCTGGGATTGCAGCACGAAAACCCTGCACGCGGCATGGAAGGCGAAAGACCACGGGTGCAAGAAGGCAACAAGCCAGACCATCAATCTCGGAGCGAGACAGGGGTCTGGGATTGCAGCACGAAAACCCTGCAGGAGGCATGGAAGGCGAAAGACCTACGTACGGGAAGTGCGGAAGAAGGCAACAAGCCAGACACCCAATCTCGGAGCGAGATGGGGGGTCTGGGATTGCAGCACGAAAACCCTGCACGAGGCATGGAAGGCGAAAGACCTACGGGAGGCGTGGAAGAAGGCAACAAGCCAGACCCCCAATCTCGGAACGAGATGGGGGGTCTGGGATTGCAGCACGAAAACGCTGCACGAGGCATGGAAGGCGAAAGACCTACGGGACGGATGGAAGCGCCTTTGGGAGGAGAAAAAAAGAAAAGAGTACGCCAGGCACTGTCGCCCTGACGGGAGGAATGCGGGCGAGGAGGGGGGTGCTCATCGGCGGAAGAAGCCGCCTTAGTGCCGCCCCTGGTGTCCCCCCACCTCGGCAAGACCCCGTAAGACCTCTCACAACCCGTCAGAACCGGGGGATAACCTATCGAAGAAAGTGCTGCTCCAACGGTTCGTTCATTTAGCTAGCATTGATGCTTTGCGAGATTTGTTCCATAGTGGGGAGGACCAATCGAACAACAGCGAGCTATTCCCTGCTGCCTTGAGGATTCACCCAGGCCCTCGAGTGCCGACAGCCCGCCACATTCAGAAGCCTAGCGGCATCCCGAGGGATCGCAGCAGCATGTAAAGCAGCAGGGTGTCCTCGCAGTCTGTTCATGAGCAAGGAGCACTTCTGGGCCAAACCATTGCGAACCGAACAGCGTACGAAGTGCTTTTGATTTCGTCCTCGGCGACAATGATGACAGTGTCGCGGGATCCTCGCATTCTGATAGTGTTGCTCCGTGACAGCAAGGTGCTTATGTCCGTAGCAACTCAAAGTACTAGTATCTCAAAGTTTTCCGTCACAGGTATGAAACCTGGACTTCCTTTACGGGAGCTTCGGCATCACTCCGGTCGGCGACCGTATCTACAAAGTGGCTCAAGAAAAGCCATATCAGCAACGTAAGCATCACAGCCCCAAGACTGGCCATCCCGTGTTACTCTTTGTGCCCTCTCGCTGCACCTACAACCGCGGCTCTTCATCAGACCGTAAGCCATGGACCTTCTTCGGGCGCCTGGAAAAATTGCAGAAAGCCCGCCTGAGTAATAACACAGTGCAGGAAACCAGGCTTCTCACAGGCATCAGTGCAGAAGCACTAGAAGAGCCTCCGGATGCTCCAGGATGCTATCCGGAAAGAGTTGTGGCACCTTCCATCACTGCCAACATGTTTCGCAAGCCACTGCTGTTCCGTGGCATGCCAATGAATCCAAGCTGCGGCTTTGAACTTGCCAGCCAGTGCCGCAGCTGTCGATTGGGCGCTGCTTGTAGAAGCAACCTCGCATGAGCCATTTGCGTTCAAGGTGCAGCCGGCTGCACGGCATGTGGCAGTCTGCATCCTTGAGCCTCAGACAACTGCCTTTCCGGACCTACGGCAGGTTCTCCGCTAAGTGCTGTGACACCCCAACAACTTCAAGAGAAGCTGAGACTGCAGCATCATATACCCGCTCAGGCTTTTAACGTGATCTGCAACAGATTGTATCTGTTGACTTATCCCGGCGCCGGAGCCTGACAACAATTCGACAGCTGGCATGAGAAAGTAAATTAAGAGCGATGCGGCTTGTTGTAAAGAGGAAACTCCGGACGAGGGTACGCATCACTGAGCTCTCGCTCAGGATACCGCAGCGGCAAGGCATGCAGAACCGGCTCACAGCCTAAAATCAAACTGCCAAGGCCTTGGCCGCCTGCTTGTCTCACCTCAGTCTTTGCCAAGGACCCGCCGGCTGTGCATGTCTGATGTGTCATATTCTTTTGTACTGTAACAGTCACGCGCAAATTAGGGGCTTGCTTGGTCGACTGGGTATGCTGGGATCCGTGACTAAGACCAGCATGCGGCCGCCAAACTTGTGCCGCTCTGGGCCTGTGAAGGGTACGGAACATGCTGCAATCGTTGCTTCTTCGCTGACTCTGCTTCGGGAGCCTCCTCCTTTCCACGCAGACATGTCAGCACCTGTGCCACAGCTAACAGTGATTGGCAAGCACTTGCCAAAAAAGCATGCAACAGTTCCAACATATTTCCATAAGCAACATCGACAGCTAAGGCAACAGCCTGTGACGTTCTTCCACGTGATTGCCTGCACACACCACTGCCACATCACGATATTCAATCTGCAAACTCAGAAAGGATGCCCGTTCTAGTCTAAAGCTCACAGCAAAAGTTATATGGACTCGGAGCCCAATGCGGCCAGATCACATCGTCCATGCTACAGGGCATCTCGGGAAATTGGATTTCAGCTACACCAACCGCGAGTACACTTGCCTAGCCAAGGCCTGTTTATCCAAATAAGGCTAGGCTACGCCGGAATTGTGCCTAAACATCTCATGTAACAACATCTCAGCATCTTAGCAGTCTAAATCAATCGTAGCGAGGCAGCAGCAGCGGCAGCGCCGGGGTCCATGGAAAATGTGGATAGAAAGGTATAAGATCCCATGCCAGGAATACCTCAAAAGATAGCACCCGACTCTGACATATGCTCATGCTCGTGACTGTACTGTGCCCTTGACGTGCCTTGCGTACTACCCCTGCTGGGATGCAGGCAACTCTTCCTATGCGTGCTCTACACAAGCCCAAGGCCTGCTACAATGCCGAGAGCGCACAGGAACCATGATTCCGCAACCCCCAAGGTGCTCCTCCGAAAATAGACGAACCTCCATGCTACAGTTCAACTAGGTTTCCTTCCATGCGTCGCTTGCAACACGTGACATCCGCTTTTCAACCCTCCTGCTGCGCGGAGCGAGCCACATTCCACTCTGAGGAACCCACAGTGTCTGCAATGTGTGCGGACGCTCCAATAGAGACCACCTGTCAGTATAGGGGGAGAGGTGACGTGGATTTCACTTTGACGCCGCCCACTCTTGCACAAGCATTGGCGCCGGGATGCTCCAACTTGACAGCAAGTCGGACGAAAGCTAGGGGAGGCAGCTGTACATTGCAATGCCGAGCGGATGTTGGTAACCGAATTTGAATGATGTGGTGCTCCTGCTGTGTTGCGAACTGGTTCATAAAACCTGCGCAAAACGACGCACGGCAAAGCTCGCTTCCCGATGCAAGAAACAAAAACAGCTCTGAAATGTTTGTTAAGTCTCTCGTGTCTATCTTCCTCTTGTGCCTTCTTTCGTTCTTTTTGCCGTTCTTCTTTCAAGTCAATAGTTCACTATGCACATTTATCTCTCCTCCTTTCCGTGTTTCTTTCGGGCTTTTTTCCAACCCTCTCCGACGCCCGCACTCGGGCACTAGCGAACATCCCGAACAGCACACACTGATGGAAACGCCTCTTGGAGACAGGCTCTTTCGGGTCTCAATCGTTCTGTCTTTCTTGTGCGCCGTCCCCCCTTTGCAAAGAAAACAGGGGACCCTTCACCCTCCTACAAACTCGTGGATGTGTGCTTGTCATCAACATTCAGCAACTACTCGGAAAAGATGCCTGTAGACGCGAAACAGTCTTAGGCAATGCTGCTGTCTTCAGTTGTGCAGATGTATGCCGTACGCTGCCGCTATGTGGCTCTGCTGTCTGTAGTACCGACCCGTTGAGGCGGCATAGGTCTCATGAGCAGCACACAGCGCCACACAACCCTGGGCATGCGTGCAGCGCTAGCTAGATTGGAAATTGAATTCCAGCCTTCTTCGTACCGAGGGAGCTGACATCCACACGAGTAATCGAAGCATGGCGGAGATGGAAAAGAGTCCAAGCCTCCAGGTGCTCTCTTCAATGAATGCTGTCCGAAACCGGGATGCACTGCCCTACACTTTCGATGCCTGAGCAGCTCGTTCGATTGGCACACCTGCCGCACCTCACCAGCGACGCGCCGGAACAGGTGGTGGCTGCCAGCTTTCCAAGTTTGTCCGAGAGCAGCACGCATAAGCATATACCTTGCGTCTGCAAGTGGGCTGACCCAAGCCAAGCAGGTGGGGATGTCCGAAAGCCAAGCTGCAGGATGATGTTGTTGTGGGCAACTATAACGAGAGTGTCAGAATCACTAGCCTGGCAATGGCCAGATTTCAAGGACCGCCATGACGAATGCGCACTTTTGAAGAACATGATCCCACGGAGGGGGCCTCTGGTGTAACAAACAAGCGGTTGAACACATCTTCGGCGCGGAAAGGCTTGTTGGTTGGATCCTAGGTACAGCAGCCAGAATCACCCTGCAGCATCGAAGCTCCAAAGAATTCACATCTCCGGATTTTCCCCAGGCTCTGCAGCCAGCGTGTGTGTGCGCTGGCGGATGACCCAAACTATCCGCCCTGAAGGATGCTCTCGTGAGGCTCTTGGGGCCGATGCAGTCTCACGCAGCAGGTCGGCGTTCCTGGGCCAGTGCACACATGTGCACACAAACTCTGCTGTCTTTGCGTCGCCCGTCTATAGACTTTAGACCCGGAAGTGCTTTGTGGTGTTTGCTGTCGGTCATGGCACGGAAGCTCAACAAGAACCGCAGATAAGCGCGGCCAAGACTCCACACCTCCAGGTCCTGGACGTGAACGGGCAGCTTGGCTGCAGTTTCACGCGCTCGCCTGTCTCCACGTCCGCCAACACTGCCGCCGAACAGCCGGTCACCAAGCAGCACAAGCGACCTGGCCTGCTGGTGCTGTGTAGCAATGCTCGCTTAGAGGGCAACTTTCCTGCAGCAAACAACCTGAGCGGAAATCTGACCAGTGTGCACGGCTGGAATTTCGAAACGCAGTGTCGCAGGCCCTGAGCACAAAACTGGCTGATGAAACGCGCTGTGTCCTCGTCAAGGTGGCATCATTACGCACTGCACTAAACTGCGCAACATGCACATGCGTCGCTTCTCCAGCTGTCCTCAGCCTGCTTGTGGCCATGTTGGGTGAGCTCCTTCAGCTCATCTCGTTCGCCTTCATGGCAGCATTGGCCATGACGTAGCATCAGGATCACCCGCCGACCTTGTCAGGGTGCAAGGTAGAAGACCAAACAGAATCAGCCTATCAACACCTGCATGCATCAACGCCGGAAAAGATGCGGCTTGTTGGTCAGGAGCGGCTTGGAGCATGCTATCAAACTTACTTGTTCGTGTAGTGAAGGGAAAGGTGGTGCTGGTGCTGACAGTGGCGGTGGTGGCGGTGGCAAATGTAGCCAGGAAGATTGAACAGCTTGAAAAATTCACAGTTGTCCTTCGGACCAAATCACTCAGTGAAACCGTACTGCGGCCTGCTGATTAAAGCCTTCTGTAGAAACAAAGTTACACTAGAAGACAATTGGCCCGAAAGCATCATTAGCGAAGAGTTTAGCGCTACGTTATAGAATCCACTGCATAGAACTATTTTTCCCACCCGCCCAGCTGACAAAGTCGCACCGCAGGGAGCTCGTTCGGAAACCTAAAGAGACTGCGTAGTGTCCAGTCTCTTTAGGTTTCCATAGAACTATAGAGTCATAGTGCGAAGTGCATCTAATTACGAAGTATATGGCAATGCCGAGATCGACATTTTTGAATCTATGAACTTGACTCTACGTGTTTCACTCTGCGTTCCTCAGTCGATGTTGTCAAAGCTGTCGAAGCAGTGTATAAACTTAGGTATATGAAGTCAACTGCATACGGCGAAGTGCATAGAATCAAGTGCATAATAAGCCAGGTGAATAAGTATCTAGAGTCATGGTGTCAAGTTGTTTCCGTGCAGCCAGGTCCGGTGGTCGGTGATCGTATTATAGTGCTGCGGTATCCTTGGTTGGAACTGATCCAGCAGGGAAGACGGTAGAGATTCGATCGAGGCAGGTAAAGAACAGTCCTCAGTATGGTAAGATGCTGCAACATGTTCATCCCTTCGAGCAAAGCATGCGGGTCATACATGTGCAATGAGAAAGCCTCTGCAATCGACGTAGAGATTCCGAGCCTGAATAAGTCATCGAGCAGGCACCGGCGACGCCTCATTGCAATACAAACTGACTCACGCAGGCAGTGACCAACGGCGGCGATTCCCCATGAAGCGTCCTGCTCGGCAATGCGCCGCAATAGAGCTTCCAACAACTCCGCTTTGGAAAATTTGCGCCCGGCTGACTTCTGCTGCGCATCCGCCAGCGACGAGCCCACACAACTGATCGCGAGTCCGCTTCCCGAGCTCGTCGCGGAGCCAGGCTTCGCCGTGCTCGGCACAGCCCTCTCGCAGCTCCTGCAGCTTTTGCTCCGACGCAGCAACAGCATCGACCTGACAGCAAAAACTTCACGTGAAAGCACGAAACATCTAACCTGGCCACGACACTGACGCCTCACTGCAAGACAAATTGACACAGACGATTCAATGATCAACGACATCGATTCCCGATGAAGCCTCCTCCTCGACAATGCACTGTGATAGAGCTTATACCAATTCCAGCTTGGATAGAGTGCGCCAGGACGAGCATTGCGGCACACCCGCAGCGGCAGCAAGCCCACACAACTGCATGGTAGTTGGTCCCCGAGGCTCCGCACGGAGCCAGGTTTCACCGTGCTCGCCAAAGCCCTCTCGCAGGCCATTCAGCTGCTATGGCAGCAACACCATGTGTCCACCCCGGCCCTTTCGCAAGACAGCGTCTAGTCAGGCAAAGAACCGTCCTAAGTATGGTGAGATGCTGCAACGTAGAGCAGAGCGAGGCAGGTAAAGAACAGTCCTCAGTATGGTAAGATGCTGCAACATGTTCATCCCTTCGAGCAAAGCATGCGGGTCATACATGTGCAATGAGAAAGCCTCTATAATCGACGTAGAGATTCCGAGCCTGAATAAGTAAGTCATCGAGCAGGCACCGGCGACGCCTCATTGCAATGCAAACTGACTCACGCAGGCAGTGATCAACGACAGCGATTCCCCTTGAAGCGTCCTGCTCGGCAATGCGCCGCGATATTCTGCGGCGCATCCGCAGCGACAGCGAGCCCACGCAACTGATCGCGAGTCCACTTCCCGAGCTCGTCGCGGAGCCAGGCTTCGCCGTGCTCGGCACAGCCCTCTCGCAGCTCCTGCGGCTTTTGCTCCGACGCAGCAACAGCATCGACCTGACAGCAAAAACTTCACGTGAAAGCACGAAACATCTAACCTGGCCACGACACTGACGCCTCACTGCAAGACAAATTGACACAGACGATTCAATGATCAACGACATCGATTCCCCATGAAGCCTCCTCCTCGACAATGCACTGTGATAGAGCTTATACCAATTCCAGCTTGGACAGAGTGCGCCAGGACGAGCGCTGCGGCACGACCACACAACTAATCGTGAGTCCGCTTCCCGAGCTCGTCGCAGAGCCAGGCTTCGCCGTGCTCGGCACAGCCCTTTCGCAGCTCCTGCAGCTTTTGCTCCGACGCAGCAACAGCATCGACCTGACAGCAATAACTTCACGTGAAAGCACGAAACATCTAACCTGGCCACGATACTGACGCTTCACGGTATTACAAATTGACACAGACAATGATCAACGACATCGATTCCCCATGAAGCCTCCTCCTCGACGTTGCACTATGATAGAGCTTATACCAATTCCAGCTTGGACAGAGTGCGCTAGGACGAGCGCTGCGGCACGCCTGCAGCGGCAGCAAGCCCACACAACTGCATGGTAGTTGGTCCCCGAGGCTCCGCACGGAGCCAGGTTTCACCGTGCTCGCCAAAGCCCTCTCGCAGGCCATTCAGCTGCTGTGGCGGCAACGCCATGGTACTATGTACTCCTACTACTACTACTATTATTATAACTACCATCTAGTAATACTACTATTACTACTATTAGTACTATTACTACTATTACTACTATTACCACTATTACTACTATTACTACTATTACTACATGCGCAGCAAAAGTGTTAACTTTACCTCGCGTTCGAACACTCGACAACGCCAATCTCTGTGAAGGGTTGCAAAATTCACCTCAATGCACATCAAAAGTAATAACTTTACCTTGCGTTCGTGCGTTCGACCACGCCAATCCCTGTGAAGGGTTGCAAAATGCATCTCAATGCACATCAAAAGTAGCAACTTTACCTAGCGTTTGTGCATTCGACCATGCCAATCCCTGTGAAGGGTTGCAAAATGCACCTCAGTGCACCTAAAAGCGCTTCAAAGTAGCAACTTTACCTCGCGTTCACGCACTCGATCATGCCAATCCCTGTGAATGGTTGCAAGTTCGTGCACCCGACAACGCCAATCCCTGTGAAAGGTTGCAAATTGCGCCTCGAAGCGCATCAAAAGTAGTAACTTTACCTCGCGTTTGGGCGCTCGACGAGGCCAATCCCTGTGAAGGGTTGCGCCGCGCGCCTGTTAAGTTAAAAAAATGTGGCACTTTACCTAGCGTTTGGGCGCTCGACCATGCCAATCCCTGAGAAGGGTTGCGCGGCGCCCGCAAAATGTGTCACTTTACCTAGCGTTTGGGCGCTCGACCAAGCCAATCCCTGTGAAGGGTTGCGCGGCACCCGTGCAATGTGTAACTTTACCTAGCGTTTCAACGCTCGACCAGGCCAATCCCTGGGAAAGGTTGCGCGGGAACCGCAAAATGTGGAACTTTACCTAGCGTTTGGGCGCTCGAGGTGGCCAATCCCTGTGAAGGGTTGCGCCGCGACGGGGTTGCGCCGCGCGCCGAAAATGTGCAACTTTACCTAGCGTTTGAGCGCTCGAGGTGGCCAATCCCTGTGAAGGGTTGCATTCCCGATGGATGACGACGGTGCCACCCCTGGCTTTAGAAGAGAGATTAGATACCGAGATGTAGAGAGTAAGTCATGTAGAGAGGTAGAGAGTAAGTCAGAGAATAAGTCACAGAGTAAGTCAAGAGTAAGTCACAGAGTAAGTCAGAGAGTAAGTCACAGAGTCATAGAGTAGTCAAGTGAGTAAGTCAGAGAGTTCTCAAGTTCATAGAGTCATAGAGTCATAGAGTAGTCAAGAGTAGTCAAGTTCGGTCTTAGAGTCAGAGAGTCATAGAGTCATAGGGTCATAGAGTCGTAGACCCAAGTGTCAAGTCATAAGGTCATGTGCTCGATTCTATGTTTGTCATCTATGCGCTTGTCTACCCGGCTCCGCACGGAAGAACCCTTCGCGATGCTTTCGGGAATACCGCAGTTGCGCATAACCGTCATAATGTCATATTCAACCAGTATTCTTCAGGCCTGGCTTCGCACTTTCGGTGCTCGGTGCCTTGGAATCAATCCGGGTGCACCGAGAGGTTCGAGTCACTCTGGCCATGCACCACACGGAGGTTGTCCCAATCTTGCATCCCTCACGGCTGAGCTGAACACCGCTTTGGTCGACTCCGCTGCGGTCGTTGCGCTTGCTGCAGCGGCAGCAGGGGCAGCCCCTGACAACAAGTGAACGTGAGTAGGGATTGTGGCTATGAGCAACCTTGCGACAACAAACTGAGTGGAATGCCGAGAACGTCGAAACAAACATTGGATGTTGCGGTGTTGACTGTTCATTGCAGGCGATTGCATACAGGACAATGCAGCCTGTCGAGCTCGCCGGTTTGCGCACTATGTACACCACAGGTAGCTTCTCCTCTCCGCCTCGCGAAAGCTGAGCCAAGTCGGTGTGGCTACTACAGCTCGGTGACCAGACGGCCCTCCGTCTGGCCTCCACCTAGATCGCTGAGTGTCGTGGCAGCCTGCGCAAGCTTGTGATTAGCATATCGTCGAAGAAAAACAACTCAAGGGTCCTTCAATGGCTTGCCCCGGCTGACGATGGTAATGAGCTGGCTTTCGCAGCCCTCCCTTTCTGCCTGGGGCACAAACTGCTATCAAAGTATCTTCTTCTGCTTTGATTGATGCGCGCTACATTGACACAACCGTCGCTGGATCAGCAGCCGGTGTCCCAACAAATCAGCCTTGCAATATCCCGGCTTAGGCAAGTGCCAGCTGGACCGCTAGCTCGTTGACAGTTGCCGAAGTTGGGAGTGTCAAGTCGAAAGAAGCTGCCGCGTCGCCCGCCACAGCCTTCTGTACAGCACTCGCAAACCGTTCGATTTCTGGTCCTGGGTCTGAACTTAAACTGCCTGCACCCGTCTTGAAACTTGCGAAGCCTTCTTGACGTGCAAGGTAACAGACTGCGCTCCTGGCCAGTTGCGGTGCAGGAATGAAGTCCGTCATGCAATGGAGCTCGCACTCGTGCCCCTCCAGTGGGTTGGTAGTCGTCAAGAGGCCCCAGCGAGCAAACACTCCACCGTCCCGACACATGAATGCAGGAGCAAACACTGTTGAAGGAGCATTCCTCGGAAGTTCAGCTTGCAGAGTGGAAGCTCAAACAAACGCTCGCCTTTTTCGACTCGGCTTCCCTTGAGGACAGCTGACTTACATTTACTTGCCTGCGCCAATCAACATTTCGAATGTGCACACTTGCCCGCATTTGCCAGCGACCATGATCATTAGGCCACTGAGTAAACAACCTATTCTGCCGCCACCTAGTCTGCCGATGCTGCTCGTGTTACGGTGGTGGGGATCTATCCAGACTGAGTTCAACGTCAAAGGCTTGGCTTGCTTTGCATGATATTCGGTCCGTTCCGACCTGTCAGATGAGTGTCTCTACATGTCTCCACACTTCATGGTGTTATGATTTCTTTTTTCCTACTCCGCGTGCCCAGCTCGTCGCGACCCCACAGTACCTGCTAAAGCAAGGCTACACTCAAGCCCCTTTTTAGCTGTTTTCGTGACAAAATCAAAGCAAGCCCAACAAGTTTCACACAGGCATCCTGTCAACTTCTTTAAGCCGTTTAAGCCCCCTCAAGTGCCGGCTGGGAGTCTGGGAGAAACAGCGAGAGAGTATATCCAAATCAATGTTGCCGTGTCAAGCCAACTGGCGTTCGTCTGGCTACGAAACTGGCTGAGGCAATGGCACACAATCTGTCGGCATCTTGCAGGCTTGAAAACACCGTTGTGAGACGGAGACGGTGGAGGACCGGGGACATCGTATCAGCACTTTGTCCAAATTGCCATGCTCGCCAAATGGCGACCACTGCTGCTGCCAATGCCATTGCTACTGCTGCTCACTGCTCACTTCTACTCCTGCTACTGCTGATGCTAGTGCAGAAGAACGACGACGACTCTCTTGCTTGCATACGGACAAGGAGGCAAGCCCCCCGCGCGCAGGCCCGCACCGAGCTGGTGTTCGTCTTTGCCCTCTACCTGATAAGGCGCGGCGGCTCTCGCAAACCCCCTAATGCCCTGTACACTACTTATTGGACCCCTGCGCCTCATCTGCTTTCCCTCCTTTGAGGGCTTGGGCTGTTCCCCCATTTTGGAGGTTGTCGTCTTGCTTGCTTGCTTGCTAAGCGGTCTAGGTTGTCGTCTCTTTTTTCTTTCGCCAGGGCTATGGTGCAGGGGGGTAAGTCGTCTCTCTCTCTCTCTCTCTCTCTTTCTTTCTTTCTGCTGGGCTTAGGGGTCCCGCGAGACCCTCAGGCCTTAGGCCCGCCCAACCCCCCCACTGTGTTAGTGAGTGGTTGGCATTGGGGTCGTTCCAGAGCGCGGCATAGAACTACCGAATATGCCCCGGGATTACAAGTAGAAAGCCCCCCCGAACGCTAAACGCGAAAACAACCCCCGCCTCGTCTCCGCGCCCCTATAGCAACTATCCTTAGCCCTTAGTAGGTTCGAGGGGGCACGAAACAAGCCGGTTTAATTATCCCCCCTTGTTCTCACGCAACAAGGAGAAGATGCGAATTACATGTGGAAGGCGGGTCGGACATCGTCGCAATGACGGGAGTGCAGTGAATTGTAAAAGGCGGAAAGGGGCGGCCAATCGGGCCAGCTTTTGGCAAAAGTGGGACCTATAGTACAGAAAGTCGTGCTAGGATGCATCCCCGGGCTGGGTTATATGGAAAAAGGAGAAATTCCCCACCTAGTGAGGCAGGGTGCAAGCTCGAAACTCAGGTGCAGAAGAGGGTAGGGGTGTCACAACAGCAACCAAGCAAAGCAACAGAAAACCTAGGCAAAGCAACACTACAAAACCGGAACCCCCTCCCCAATCCCCCCCTCTGGCCGTCACTCGAAAAAATTTTTGCCGCGCTCACTCCGTCTCACTGCAGGACTTTCCTGTGCCCCCTCGACCTAGTCGGCGTCCTCTCCACTGTGTTGGCTGGCTCCACGCTGTCTGGCCATGTGTGCTTGGACTTGCTGAACCTGCGAGCGTAGGTTGGGTACCAAGGCCGCTCGGTTGCTGCTGCTTGGGGCCTGACTTGGCTCCCCCACTTTGTCGGGCCAGTTGCACCGACGTTTTGCCTTGGGTGTGGGTTCGCTCGGCCTTCGCTGTCCTGGCTCAGAGTCAGACGGTCTGCCAGCTGGGCCCCATGGCCACATTGACTCGACATGGTCTCGGTAGTAGTCGCTGTTGTTCTCGTCCTGCTCCCCCCGGCCTGCTTGGTGGCGGTCGTCGTCTGTTCGGCCCGGTTGGGCTCCCCCTTCTTCGTCTTCGTCTTGGCTGTCCGGACTCCCCCAGTCCGGTGGGGTTGCTGAGGCACTGTACTCCTTTCTCACATTTGCAGCAGCCACCCCCTGTGAGCTGCTGGCTGGCTCCCCTCGCTCTGCTGGTGGTGGTGGCGTGTCTTCCTCGTCGGTCGTGTCGTCCGTTGGCTGTTGCGTCTCCCCCTTCTTGGTCTGCTGCTTCTTCTCCCCCTTCTTGGTCGTCTGTTTCTGCTCTGCTCGTCGTCTGCGAAGTTTGCGACGCATCCCCCAAGCCTTGCGCAGCATGACAGGGATTTTCTCTGGGAACTTCATTGCGCACAATCTTCGGAAGCCATTTGTCAACGATACGCACTAGGCGATCGGCCTGTTCTCCAAGGCGCAACCTGTGGGAAAACCTGGCCATGTACTTCTCGTATTCCCCCGCGGCTTCGGATCCGAGGGCCTCCCCCGACGGCATAAGCAGGTACCGCCCCTCGTCGTCCACCTTGACTTCTTTTGCAGCCCATCGGTCCAGCGCGTCCGGCTCGAAGAGTAGGTGTAATCCCCCCTGTGTGCGGAAAGCCGTCTTGCTACACAGGGGGGTGGGTGCTTGCATCCCCTCCACGTTTGGTGGCGGTCTCGCTGGTTCATAGGCCTCTCTCTCTCTCTCTCTGCCGTTGCATCCAGAACGACGACGACTACTAGAGGTAATTCCACACGAGGAGTGTCCAGGACATTCCTGGAATACGGGAGGGCTACGGGGGAATTCCATCGAGGCGCGTCCAGGCATGTCGTGGCAGGGTAAGGGTGGATGCATTCCCAGCTGGTAGCTCCTAGCAGGTCCTAGGTCCTAGCAGGTTAGAAAGACATGCTCCTTGACTGGACGAGGTCCTCCAACATCCAAGGAATCAAGGACAAGCATAAGGCAACCGCTGGCCCTGCCTGCATGCCCTAAAGCTGAGTCTGAGTTCGTTGGGGCAGTGACACAAGCTACCCAAGGGCTTTGATTGTAGGTCTCGGGAGACTGACTTGTCTCAAAACTCTGAGCTTGCAGCCAAACAAAATCAGACTCACTTTCTTCGATTCTGCTACGTGGCTGCACTACATGTAAGGTGCAGTTCACACCCATTGAAAACGCTGCACATACTGCAATTCACTTCAAGATCTCCGAAGCTCAGGCCCCGAAGGTCATGCCAGAAGCTCTTCTGTACATTCTGCGATAGTCCAGCGGGAAGAGAGCCTTCATGAATTCTCTTTCGTCGATACCTCCGGAACCATCTGTGTCGAAGGCCACGAAAAGGTCCGATGCCTGCGCAGACGGTGGGAGAGTTCATGATATGACAGTGCAGGAAGCAACCATGAGATCCTCCGCAACACGACAGCGACTTAGGCAGCAACCTCTGAAGGCTTCATTCCAACCTTCATTCTCGCAATCAAATCCTTGGAAGGCTCCAACTACACCGATACGCTGCGCGCGAGAAGTTGCTTAGTTGCTTAGCGCATTTTGCCTGCAAGAGTCGCAAAATTCATCCATACCAAGTTCTCCATTACCATCTTGGTCAAATTTTCGGAAAAGCCTCGGCATGTCACCTGGGCTTGGAAGAGAAATCTCCAACATGTGGAAACCGCAAGCCGCGAAAGCGGGCTGCGTGTGACAGACGGGTTTGCTCGTAGCTCGTCCAACTCCAAGCACAAAAAGCAAGCACTGAAGGCATCAGACGACGCGGCCAGACACCCCCCCAAGACAGGATGATGCTCCTCGCCCTCGCCGTTTTCGGCCAAGAAGCTGGCAGAAACACCCCAATTCTTTAACCGTTGCCGAGCCCGTGTAACGAGGAGAATTCTATTTCGATCTGCCCACGTCTGCGACATTGCATTGCCGACAACCTCGGCTGACAAAGAGTGGGGGTTACACATCCGTTTATGTTTCCCTCACACGTCTGCCGAAATCGACACGGCTGACTGGCTGCCACTGCTGCTACACGAAACGCTTGCCCGGAGACGGAAATTGGCATCGCCATGAACAGCACGCTAATGAAACACAGCATGCCTGCAATACCTCTTGCTGGCCATGTCGATGGAGTCACATCACCTCAAAACTGTCTCGCGCTAACGACGCTCTCTTCCCGAGCAGCAGGGCCAGCTCTGGAGTAAGCTTTCACCCCGAGGAGTGCACCATAGCCCACCGTGGTGACTGTGACAGTGCACATCCATATGGCCAATGGTAACGAATCAATGTTGCTCGGGTCATCCGTCATGTACAAGGCGGTCGCGAACACCAGGACCTCGGGGCATTTTACGGGACGGCACTCCAAAAACAGCGAGAGAGCCCCTGGCACAAATGAGATCTGAGCAGGCCACAATGATGCTGACCATGAAAAGCAAGAGCTTCAAGGCATCAACAACTGATGACAGAACATGCCTTAGTGCAATTTCGCCGGCACAGAGAACGCCTGAAGCAACTGCACAAGGCCAGCATGCTATTCAACATATGAGCCCAGCCCGAAGCATAGCTCTTCTCAAGTACTAAATCTCTTTGTATGCCGTGGAGCAGAAGCAGCTGTAGCTTCTTGAAGCGTCGGACCAACTTCAGCAGGCGAATCAAAGGGACGAAACACGTGAGTACATAGTGCACCACTGCATTCTCGGCCAGGGTGGGCGTTTCAGTGCCGGATATGCATCGGACTATCAAGGGCAGCAGCGCGCAAAAGTCGATGACGTTGTACGGGTTGTGAATAAATGCCTCGCGGCAGCACGGCCATCAAAACAAGACGGTGTCAAACTACCTGACACCCGCACACAGTGAAGCCTGCTCTTTATGAAGCAATCGATCGGGGCCCGGGCTTTGCAACTTGTACTGGCATATATGTGCGCGAGAAACTCGAGCGCAAGGGCCACCTTCGGATGGCAGCGGGCTGTCATGCTGATGGTACTCGCCCCGAGCGCACCTTTCACAACAACGTCAGAACCTTGTACAAACCACGAACCTCTCATGCGTAAGAACAGGTTGCGGATTCACTATCCTTAGGTCCTTTGCACTGCACCTACGCGATTAGAAAAGCATCCGGATCCGGATGGGATTGACGTAACTCCTGAGCCTCGGCCGGGAAACGCAAAGTAAGCTAAACCATCTTATCAGTAGTTTTTCAAGTGCTGTGTTCTGCCTCATTCTGGGTCTGTCCATGTCATCTGGCTTTCACTGTCCCAATAACAGCTGCCCCGTGTGTGCTTTACCTAAGACACAACGAATCGGTACCTGGCTCATGTGGCGCATGTCTGCTTTACATGGTGCATGGTTTCCCGTGCCGGCTGGTGCAAGTCGTTCCAGACTAAGCTAGTGAATGACTGATTACTCGGATATCCTCTCTGTACCGCTTCACGAAAACAAACGGTTTCTGGCAAAGGCCAGTAGGACGGTTTCCCCCCATCCTCTTTTGGTGGCTCGCTTCGGTTCTTTGGGACTCACTGATCACTGCTCGACTAAGCACTGCTGAATTGCCTTTTGACTTTGGCCTTTAACTGTGCTCCATGTTACTCTGGCCGTAATCTTCTTCCTCGTTCTTCTGTGCGTCCTTGGCTTGTCGCTTTCTGTTCTGCTCTTGACACATTTCCCATCTTCTGCATCCTCTTCGTCCTTGAGCCACTTAGTCTTTCGTCTAGGAGGTAGCTGTCCACTTCTGCTCGAACTGAAAATGCAGAAGCCGCACGCATCTTGTGTTCCTGGACCTGACGACCAACATGAGACTTTGAGGATCACTGGGTCCGGGTCTGCTTTCCTCATCCGGGTCCCCCGTCCCGTGCTTCTCCTCTGCTCGAAACCGATCCCGTGTCGCTGTCGCGGCTCTAGCTTAGTTGTTGTCCTGTCTTTCTTTCTCTACTTCTCTGCTAGCTTCCTTTCCCTCACGACTCTGCCGACCAGTCCCTTTGCCTTTTCGACTTCCTCCTTGAGACCCAAATTGGGCTTTGAAGCCGGGAAGCACGCCAACAAACTCACAGGGGAAATTGCAATGCAGGATCCCTGTCACCTCGCATTCAAAACCCTTGCCCCATGTTCCGCTGAAACTGTAGATGTAGTGCAGAGAAACAGATTTTGTCCGGCGTTTACATGCAATGACTCCGCCATGTGTGGCCGTTTCAATCCAGCATTGAGATTTGCACGACTGTCCTGGAGTTGTGGGGGTGTACTTCTCGCCACAGGGCGATTTATACCAAGGTGGGAGGTTGTATCTAAGTCTAAGTTCTGGACCTCCTCGTAGTTGGCCCTCTCTACTTGAGGCTAGGTTCAAAGACAACTGCGTCCGTGCATCCGTCGCTGCATCCATGCATGCACGAGCCACCACAGGTCCCCAGAACGTCTCTGGAGAAGCCCGTGTCATCGCGTGTCGCATGTTATGGGACATCTGCCATCTGCCCGCGATGCGAAAGACATTTTTCAGACTAGGAGGCTTTATGCGGAACACACGCTCAGCTTCACAGATCTCTACTCCAAAAGAATCCTTCTAACTCTCAGGCTCGGCATAGCACACGGTTTCTTGTATGGGGTAGCATGGGGTGCTGTTCCTCTCCACTGAAGGGTTAACCCTACTCTGCTGCTTTGCTCCCTTCCAAAGCTTCGATCTTTCGGCCTCCACGCAGATCTGGATGAGCCCTTCGGTAGGGGGAGGGAGCATAGGGCTCTGACCACCCTGCAGAATAGTCACCACAATGGAGATTGTGACGAAGTAGTTCCAAGCCGTCGCAAAATAAAATGCTGCTGCGCTCGAGTCAGGATCCTTGACAGACACAGGACCCACAATATGGTTTTCGTTGTTCGTTCTGTTGCTCTTACCTGTGGATGTCGGCGTTGTTGTCATACTTCGCCGTCGCAATAACAGTGGAGCTACTAAGACTGGTGCTAGTACTTGGCAATGGTAGCAGATCGCGAGCAGCAGCAGCAGCAGCAGCAGTAGCAGTCGTGGTCGGGGTCTGAGTGGTAGGGTAGTGGTCTTGTAGTGGTTGTTGTTGTCGTCGTAGTGGTACGGTGGAAGTAGCACTAGCTTGGCAGGTATCCAGAAAACGGCACAAGGAAGGAGGGCTGGTCCACACAAGCTTCACACCAAAGGAGGCTACGATTATTAGCATAGCCGCCTCAAGAAGCCTACACCCCAAAGCGGACAGGTCGATCATGCAGCAGTCGCAAGCACTCGCCTTGAGAAAGTGCTTCCGACTCTCCGATTGAAACTTGCGGGAGTTCTGCACGCGGTCGCTTTGATTGCTAAAGCCCTCTGCGGCTGAAACTGCATGCCGATGAGGGCACCAAGTTTGAGTCGGTCTGTCCACAATGCTGCATAAGTGCATAAGAAATTGAAGCTTCATAGCCTATTCATGACACCTCAACAAGAAGATGCCAAGGCTCCTCCAAAAACTGCCACAACAGACTGGAGGCGGCTTCCCTTTCGAAAAAGGAGGGAATCGAGCTTTCACTCGCGCGCCTCAGCACTTTCTTACCTTGGCCAAGAAAAACGCTTCGGGGAATTGGGGTGGCATCTGTGTATGTCTCATGATCCTGGTTTTCAAGCAACACCGGTGATGCTTGCAGGAGGCCTCCTTCAGTGCCAGAAGCCTTTGCTCTTCAGTCAGTTCATTCCAAAGGAGGCAGGGGCAATACACACACAGTGATTGCCAAGCATCGTCATTCTCCGTTGTGCTTGCGAAGCTAGCAGAACTCGAGCTGGAGCTGCTGGAAGGTGTGGACGGTTGCTTTGCCACTGGCTCGCATTGCCCACCATTTTCGTCCTGCACACGGGTGCAGGCACAAGATTCAAGTCAACTCTTGCACAGACTCTCTGGCTGCTGCGAGCAATTCCTCATCAGCACTTCTTTCGCTTGGCTGGTCATGCGCCTCCTGTGCCGGGTTCTGTTATGTTCTGTTTCTTCTAGAGAAGCTCGGAGCTTGAAGTTCTGTTTTGCCACTGCCGGTAAACTCTTCGTCTACTCAGATCTCCGCCGGTCAGCTAGCGTCGAGTCTGTGCCGTCACGACTACAAGTGCGGCCCCTGCACTGCCCTTGGCAGTTGTGCGAACCCGGCCTCGGGCTTGTTCGGCAGCTGCATCTGACAGATATTGCCCTGCATCAGGAGAGATACATGTGATCCTTCATCAACGAAAGCTTCTACTGGAATGCGCTTCAACCTGGAAAAAACCCGTGCGTCTGCTGCAAGCAAGCCAAAGATCACAGGCCCCTAGCAAGACACAACTTCTCGGCGGCCCACACTCGCAGTCAGGAGCATCTGCGGAGACACAACTGGGGTCTCCACCGCATTCTCCTTGCCCATTGCAAAGCACTGACTATGGTCTGCTAGAGTCTCATTCCCCGCGCTGACTCTCGCGAAGCAGCCTACTGAACATGCCAATGCTGCAGAAGTTTCCGGAGGTGGCGGAGGCAATTGCGATTCCAGCGGCGCAAATCTGGCTTTTGGCGTCTTAAGCTCCATGTTCGGCGAGTCCACGGATGGTAAGGTCGCCTACCGAGCAAATGCAATCACGAATGCTGAGACAGAACACCTAAACAACGCTGCACACAGCAGCTGCACACAGCAGCTACACACCGTCACACAGAGTCAGAGGATGTCAGAGGGACCTGGGAGCTCTCTGACATGGCTGACTTGGAAGTCAAGCGGTGATGAACCACTCCGATCTTGCGCCGTGGCTCCTGCCCGAGACGGTAGCATGAAACTTCGTGGCACCAGCATCAACCATGCAGTGCCTGACATGCAAAACCGCGTTCATCCCTACCGTAGCCGAGGTTCCTCACTGGAGTCGGAGTCTTCTGACAACATGGAGCTCTGTCGAAGCTTGCTCTGAGGGGGAGACGCCTTGGCTTCACAGGTCTACCGGCTACCGAAAACAAGAACAAGTACATTGCTAAATGATTCCCGTGGCTTTGAAGCTGCTTGCACCTGCATCCCATAGTCTGCGACTCAGGGCACAGGCTTCCACTCAGAGGAACTCCATGGCTTCTTGGGAGACAGCCGTAGAAATTGAGGTTTCGCACTGATGGGTGGCGGCACCTCGGACAGGACTTCGCTTTCATGAGGCCTTGACCCTTCGTGGACGCAGAACGTGCCGGCCTCGTCCCGAACCGGGATCAAGCTCTGGGTGCCGGCCTTGACGCCATCTTTGACGTCCCTCTCGTAGTGATGGAGTAATTCCTGAAAGTCTGCTTCAAGTGCATAGAAATGCCAACCTGCTTGTCTTCATCCAACCCCAGTGCAGCACTCAAACAAGGCGAGGCTCCGATCGTACTCTGGCGATTAACTGATCGAAATGTGCACCGAACGAATCATTCATATCCATATCCACCTCATGTTGTGGGCAATGAGGCATTCTCAGTGCTACGCAAAACTGGACGCAGTGAACAAGCAACCGCTGTTGCCACAGTGGTATTGCAACAACCACGGACCATGTGCTTCTTTATGAACCGCATAAGCAGAGAGCACAAGCTTGCGGATCATGCAGCTTTCGTTCAACCAATCTGAGGCAACGGCAATCTTGAGAGGGCCATGAGGACTACAAAGGCAAGCTGATCGACACAGTAAACTCCAGCAGCAAAACCAACACTTCAAGCAGTCTACACAACATGACATCGAGCAGCATGGCACTACAGCTCTCACCGATCAACGCCCCCTGTCTTGTTCTCTCAGGCACAAAGGACGGTCGGGGCCCGGGCACCCAGGCCCACCCATTTCTGGGGCTAAGTGAGAAAGGGACAACTCTCACTCTATCGAGTGAGAGTTCGCCGAGTACAAGACCATCGCGCCCTATATCTCTTTGCTTTGCTTTGCTTTGGAGCTTCAGGGGCTGGCAGACTTGCCCCATACAACATGTTGTGCGGATGGGCTCTGCCCGCTGCAGGTCCACTCTTTTGTTGAGTTGCGAGGACATGAAGGTTTTGCATCGTACCGAAAGGAACTTCCACACTGCCTATTTTCAGGACTCTGTTTGGGCGGTTTACGGATGTGGGGGTGTTCCGAACTATGTGCATAGAAAGTGTGCTGGTCGCTTTGATCACCTGCTGTGCTAAGCCGGCCTTTGCTACAGCCTTGGGCTCGTCATGTACTAGTGAGGAAGTATCTGCCATTCTTGTGTGTATTGGTAAGGGACTTTCGGCGAGTGCGGTTTCCTGGCACTGTCTTCTGTACTTCTGGTTCCCATTGTGGCTGAGCACTAAACACCGATTCAGGTGTCCCAGTCCGCACCACCTGGCGATAGGCGACTCCGGCTCTGCGTTGTGCCACGGCCCGCTCATGTATGGCCCCCGTTGAACTTCGCTGTGCGGTGTCTCGCAAACGACGAGGTTCAGGCCGCATTCTGCTTCGAGTCCAGCCCCTCAGAATTGTGCCGCTTCTCCTTGGGCATACCGGTATAAGGAGAAAACGGCGGCACTTTGTGGTTCTCCTGGGCTGGCCTTCGACTTCGAGGTCCTAGTCAGTTGTGTGCTTCGCCTGCTTTGGTCTCGGCTTTCTCGTACTGCTTTTGGCGAAATCGTCGGGCTCCTCTTGACTTGCCGCACGGAGGATAAGGTAGAGCTGCGCCCTCTGTGTGTGTACCGTTGCATTTGCGGCTTCTTGTTGCGTCGTAAGTCGTAAGTCTCAACTGGTTCGGACCGCACCGTCGCCATCCCCATCGATTGCAGAATGCCTCCTTGGTCGACCTTCCATGCATTTTGTTGAGCAGTTGTCGTCCCCCACTTTCCGTGTCCACGCTCGTGCACAACGGTTTCCTTCCCTCCTTCCTTCTCTCGCTCCCCTCCCTCCCTCCCTCCCTGGCTGCGCTCTCGTGCTCTCTCTCTCCCAGGCTGGAGGCCCCGCAGGTCAAACCCTGAACCTCGCACGCGTACGCGCACCTGCAGTTCCTGGCACCTAGGATTTCGCTCCAGGAGGCTCGGTTGCACGAGCGCTGACAAGTGCCTGAGGGCGGTGGTAGCGACGACTGCACCTACACACATACACTCTCTCTCTTTGCCTCTCTCTCATGCAGCTAAGAACTTGAGTCTTTAGTCTCCAAGCTTCCAGGAATAACCTCAGCCCGAGCAGTCTCAGGCAGAAAGAGGCCTCACAACTATGTGCAAGACAAGACGGTGCACAAGCATGCATAGATAAACGAGCAAGTCACTGCACCTGCAACGGCGGATTGCCTTTGGCATCCACACTGAAAGTTGGAGGCAGCGCCAACCATTTCGAGCAAACATGTTGAGTTGTCATGCACAGTTGCGCAAGCTTCACATCAGTGGCGGCAAAGACTGCCCAACACGAGTGGCTTGGCGTACTAGGCTACCTGCTGCCTCCATGATGCTATTCAACGAGACCGTCTTGGCTGCTTTGCCAAGAGCGACAAGCCAAGCAAGGGCACTCGCTCGCTTGCAAGAACGATCCTTCTTTATGGCTTCCCGTGCTTATCGCAGGACATAGTTCGGACGGAGTCTACACGGCACGAGCAAGATGATCGCAAGTCGTTGCTTTCAGCAGACTTGCAGAACATGGGAAAGAAGCAAGTCAACCTGGCACAGCACGAAGCAGAGCAGGTGAATTGCAAAACTGCTTGTGCACGACGTTCGGATGGAAAGCATAACTCTGCGTGTCAAGGCACGCGAGCATGCCCGAAGCATGTAGCAACACCAACTGCAATCGCCCACCTCTGCCCTACGTGATCCAGCCCCAAAACTGAATGGTTCGGCGACATAACTGCAGTTGAAAACACATGCAGAGTGAAACATGCAGGGTCGCAAGCATAAATGATGCGGAGTGCTTATGCCCCGAAAGTCATTCCAGAGGCTCGTCTGTACATCCGCCGATAGTCTAATGGGAAAAGCGCCTTCATGAATTCTCGCTCATCGATTCCTCCGTTGCCATCACTATCGAATGCCATGAAGAGCTCCGATGCCTGGCGTCGGCCGTCATAGAACATCACAAGCGAAACAGATCGAAAGAGCAGTTGGCCTCGTGCGGCTTTACGCCAACCTTCATGGCCGCTACGAGGTCCTTGGTGCCGACCAAACTTCATGATGGCAATGAAGGAAAGTGTGTGATGAGACAGTGAATCGAGGTAGCAGCAGTAGCCTCGGCAGCAGCAGCCTTGGCAGCAGCAGCAGGAGTAGCAGTAGCAGTAGCAATAGCAGTAGCAGTAGCAGTAGCGGTAGCAGTAGCAGTAGTAGAAGTAGAAGTAGTAGTAGTAGTAGTTGTTGTTGTAGCAGCAGCAGCAGCAGCGCATAGGAACAGCAGTAGGAGTGGGATTGTCATCGTCGTCGTTGCGGTCGCAGGTGTCGTGGTTGTTGCTACCGTTGCTTGCTAGCACCCAGCAGCAGGAGCAGCTCGGATATTTTTGTCGTCACATCGTCCGCTCACAGAACTGCTTCAGGGCTTAGTCCTGATCGCAATTCTCGGACACGCAAAGCACAGGGAAGCTTGCAGTGCTGCCGTGGAACGACAAACTCTTCTAATTCCAGCTCGCCGTTGTTGTCGGTATCGAACTTCTTGAAAAGCTTGGGCATATCATCTCGGGCAAAGACTCGTCATGCTGCTGCATGAGAAGGTGCTAGCTTGACGGTGGTGGCTTAGGTAGTCGCCAGGTAACCTGCAGAGTACCCCAGATTCTTCAGGCGAGACCGCGTGCGTGTCATGAGGAGGATGCGATGCCGATCTGCCCATGTCTGCGACATGGCATTTCCTAGAACCTAGGCAGCAGGCACTGTCGTGTCTCCACAAGGCACCGTGAAGTGCCGGCACAGTCTGTGCTGCCAAGTCACCGACAGTGGCATGGCCATAAAGAGTACGCTAATGAAGCACAGAGTTCCCGCCACAATTCGTCCGGGCCAAGTTGTCGGCGCCACATCGCCTCCGCAACATGACGACAGGTGCGATCTGCGGTTGATCTGGAACATCGACCTTGCATGCAACAACGAAGCAAAAACTGAGGGGAGGTCCATATCCAACGGTGGTGACGGTGACAATACAGAGCCAAATTGATGTCGGCAGCGAATCTACTGCATTTGCATCGTTTGGCTCCACAATATAAAGCACCGCAGCAAAGAATAGGACCTCAGGCAGGGCCTGGATCAACTGATTGCACCTCTAGTAACTAGTAGCTATAGCAGCTAAGCCACAATCAGACAAACCATGAACAGCAACAGCTTCAGGGCATCGAAAACCGTGGTCAACACGTGCCTCGAAGTTTAGCAGCACAGCAACAGAATGCTTGAGACACCGGAAGCTGCAAAAAGGAGGCTCCTACCGGATCGCTGCAAAGGCGGCCATGGTGCAATAACAACTGCAGCTTCTGAAATCGACGAATCAACTTCAGCTGCCGTATCACCGGAACGAAACACACCAAGACGTAGTGAGAGAAGGGGTTCCTTGCAGTCGAAGGGGTCTCCACGCCAGAAGCAAGCCGAACGATTGTCGGAATAAAGGCTGCAAGGTCGATCACGTTGTATGGGTTCCTGACGAACTCCTGGCAGGGAGCGGATGCGAAGCCTGCTTGGGCACTTCGGAGATATGAAACACTCTGGCCGAATTGCCTCAATCTGAAGCACTCAAAGCCACAAGCAGAACACTTTCCAAAGCGCTGAAGGCTTCGGTTCCGCCAAGTCGCCCTCTTCGGCCCCGACGCAATCCATCGAATAATAAACTCAAGCAACATGAGCACCTCCCAACACCAGTTGAGGTTGGGTTGCCAGCAATCAAGGTTCAGGCTCATGGTGAGAAAATGAGATTCTGAAAATGACACAGAAAATAACCCCCATGCTGGTGTATCGTTGGCCAGCAGGGTGTTGGCTTGAGTTATCTTGAGTTCGAGGGTGCCGATGCTGCTGACCTTTTCAGCCATTTGGCTTCTCAGTCCGGCCCAAGCTGGAGGAAAAACTTGATGATTACTCGGCATCCCTACGTAATGTGACGAAGCTCAGACCTATCTCAAGTCATGCTTGAAGGCCACAACCGGCAAATGAAATCTATGCAGTCTCTGCCCAAATGTCGCCGATGGCGGTACGTAAGCGATGGACCCTGCATTCCGTCGTAAAGAGCAGGTTGACAAAGATGCTTGCTTCAATGTCAACTTCGAAACAGCCGGGTCTACAGCTCCAGCTTGCACAGTATCTGAGCCAAGCGCCTCGACTATTATTTGGATGATGCCTTCGGCCATACCGGAAAAGGGCGGATAAAGCGATGCTTGCCAGATCGTGAAAAAGATGCTCAAGCAGACGAAGTAGTTGCTCAGCGTAGCGAACCAATAGGCTGAACGGCTCGAATCAGGATCCTCAAGCGACGGTGGCGACTGCATTATAGATCTTACAGGAGCAGCAACAGCCAGCAGAGCAAACAGAGCGAAGCGACCTCCAGAAAGAGCCATACTCGAGAAACGGCCGGCTCCCGCTTGAAGAAATCGGCCATGGAGGCGTTGCTGATCCGCTTCTTGGCCAAGCGACCTTTGGAGAGCAACCATTGACAGATCTAGCGATTGAAACTTACAACCCCTTAATCTGCTGAAATGCAGGATCTACATTGCTAGACTCCCAATTCAGTAGCGATTTAAACCAGAACATCTCACCTGGGCCCTCTTGGCAGCTGCTGCGCGAACATGCTGAATTGCGTGACTCTCTTCGCTGCGCACCTGTGCTTGGAGAGTCGCTTCCCTCGACAGTTGGTCAATGCTAGGTTGCGTCCTTCCTCTGCTCTCTGCTGACCAAGGGCCTGCACCCAACTTGTTGCGGCCTGCGCCCTTTGCCTTTAGTTCCCTCCTCTCTTCCACACAATCACAAAAGTTAAGCAGCCGACCCCTGCAACCCCTGCGCCCTGGTCTTTTGGCCCGCCTCTATCGTAGCCTCCTTCTTCCTCCTCCTACAGGGCTTGTGAGGGCAAGAGCACAGTGTGCCCCAGCCCCCTCGCGCAGCGACGTCCTGGGTACGTAGTACTGGCACTCGCAGCCTTGCTTTTGTGGCTGATGTCGCAGACTTTGCAGCAATTGGTGCTACAGTAGCGTGGCACAGTGTGACAACAAAGCGCCCCGAAAAATAGATACAAACGCTAAGTGCCCTTTTGCCTTTTGCAACTGGCTGACTCTTTTGCCTAAACCCTAAACCATTCCTGACCTTCGTAGTGCTAGAGATGGACCTTCCCTCTCTCTGCTTCTTCCACACAGCCAGAGAGGGCAGTTCCCTACCCTCCCCACGCGCCCTGGTCTCTCAGTCTGCAGTCAGCAGGTAACTCCGCTCTCTGCTTCAGCAGTCAAGAGAGCACGAGCAGCTCTGGCGGATCTTGCTTGCTTGCATCGCCAGGGTCTCTCTCTCGGCTTGTTTTACGAGGCGGCCGGGTGCATTGGAGCTCCCAAGTCTGACCCCGAGTCTACCAACATCTGGGCAATTGTGCGTGGGATCCTCGTGACAGATAGTAGAGCAAGCAAAGGGGCTGTTTGACGGGATGTGGCCATCTGGATACAGGCCCTCATGATCATCGCCATCCTCGGTCGACAATGAAGTCAACTCGTTCGCAACATGGCCACAGGCCCAACAACGCCATCTATCTATTGCTTGATTTGCAGGTCCGTCGATGCCGGCAAAGCTGCGCTGCTCGATTCAAAGCTGGACTCAGAGTCGGCACGTCTCGAGGAATTCATTGCGGAATTCACAGAAGGCCTGTGACCCTGACCAGGACGGGCGTCATGCGAAGATAGCAATTTACTCCCCTTTTAGCATGACATGGGCATGCAAACTGGCGGAGAACAAGCAGTCCTGCATGGCAATAGCCTGCACGCGCAACGTTTCAGTCCGCGCAGTGTCCTGCGATTTGTTCATGGTACTGAATCGACAGGCGCGAATTGCATAGAATCAACAGCGTGTGTTCACAGCCTTGTAGCCAAAGCTAGATGTTTTTGTGCCGCTTTGCAAATGCCCCAATTCCCCCCCCCTTGCATGCCATGGACCGTGGCCGATTTTGGGGCTGGAACCCTTGAAGATGCTGTGGTGGGCTTGGGATCTTGGTATCACCGCGACATCTCAAGATTGTCAGCAGACACGGGTGAAGGTCCCTACAGGTGCCCCTTCCCATTTCTGTTGAGAGAGGCATCACACTGTCGAGGGGAAATGCCCCCGCCCAGCCAAGGGCATCTGTTGCCTTCAGCAGCCAAACCCACAAGGTTTTGGGGCGGGCGGGGGAGGATGGGGGCTTGGCACCTCTATGTTTGAGGCAGATGCAACTCTCACAAACCTTAAGGCATGTTTTTGGGCTTTGGAGTTCAGAGAAATCTAGGAGATGCAACAAACGAAAGATTGGCGGCTCTTTGAATCTGGTGCGGCACTCATGGAAATTGCGACAGCCTGGGTCTCCAAAGTGTTCGGCAATGGCAAATGCTCCATGGAGCTCGGGGCCACCTCACGAAGGACAAGGCTATGAAAACCGTTGTCAACCGAGCAGGCATGCAACAAGCACATCTGGAGAACGAAGATAGCCTAGACAAATTACCGTGAACAGCATGCATGCGTCTGTCCAGTAGACAGGCCACAACTGACGCCAGCCACGTTTCTGTTACTTCAGAAGCCCCCCGAGGGCTCCAGCTTCGCTGACGGTAGCTAGTAAGGACTTCAACAGATTAGTGGCCCTTGATGAAGTAGTAGTACAGAGAAGCTCCTATCGGATCTCATGCAGTGTGGATCGCACCTGCGATACGAGAAGCATCTTTGGCGTTGCTTTCGGAGCTATCACGGCATCTTCCTCAGAGGTCTGAAAGATCAAAGAAAGGTATCACAACAATGCTTTAAAACAACACGAGGAAATCCTTGAGTGATCTGACGGACCCCAGGGCTTCCTGCCGGGCATCCTTCGGCAGCTCTGGTAGCTCTGGGCGAGGAGGGGGAGGCTTCTCTGGATGCGTGGCCTTCTTTTTCGGTGTCTTGAGCTCTCCATCGCCGAGACTGGATTCAGAGACCTGCTTGTCAGATCCATGGCAGACTGAAGATGCTTCCTGAAGCACGGAAAGGCGCCTCTGCATCCGACTCGTCGGAGCTGTCGTGCAATGGAACGACCAGCGGTCTCGGCATGCTTTCGGGTGATTCCCGGGCAGCCGACACCTGGTTGCCCATGGCCTCGAAGCGCTTGAACGCGCTTGCGACTGGAGTCTAAGTAGTCTACGCCTAAGCATGCGGTGGCTTGGCTCCGGAGCGCCTCGGCTGAGCTTGAATCACTTGAGTCGCCTCTGCCTTTGGAGGCCGATAAGAGAATAGGCGTGCTGTGCACAATCTGGATGACCTCAAAAGGGCTAAGGGCTAACGCTCCCGAACTCTCTCTACTCTACCTCTGTCAAAGCCCATCCAAGAAAAAACGAAGCCCTCCAAAGCGCGCCGGCCTCCGAGTCCACCTGATTCTCGGACCCTGGCTCTGGCCGTGAAGCCACATCTCTGTCATAGTGATGCAGCAGCTCCTCGGCCGCGGCCCCGCTCGAACACTCGAACGGCGTTACGATGACGATGCCAAGGACACGAGGCTACGTGTCCGGCTGGCTATGCTGTTTCTTCTGCAGGTAACCAGCTTGACGGACAGGTCACAGTCTGCCTTTCTGTAGCGGCTACTGACATCGCGAGTTGACAACGTGAACAGTTTTAGCCACCAGAGCCGAAGACCGCCTCTGCTATCCATTCCCAATCACTTCATCGAGGTCTGCAGTGCATCTGGCAGCCAACACTATGAACAGTGACTACTGCTAAAGCGGAAAATGCATGCGTTTAGCTAGCTTTTGCGAGCCCGTTGAGCGCATCAGCAAGTCAGGTGTTCGAAGGGGAAACCCGGGAGCTGGGCCACAAGAACCCAGGAACATGGCTAAGCTCACGGCTGCTCTGAGCTTGGAGATCAGAGCATCGAAGTGCTCACTGAAGGAAATGTCCGGTTCGGCCTTATGGAAGACATGAAGACTTCTGAAACCGCTGTGTTGGAAACATTTCCCAGGTGTCGCATCGCAGCCAAGGGTAGCTTGGAAATCTTGGAAACGAGGTGCCGATTCTTTCTCCATGCCGGCCATGGCCATCCGAAGCGGGCCCGCCAGCGGCTGTTAGCCAACACAGCTGTTCGGAATGGTCGCGTTTCAAAGGCAAGGCCCGCAAACAACTCAAAGCTTCAAGCACCAGCACCATACACATCTCTGGCAGAATCTTTCCTAGTTACAATGCCTTGCATGTCGTTCCAGAAGACAGGACAATGGTCCTGGCACTTCCTCACCATCCCTTGGCCGTTTTGGCGGCGGCTGTGCCTCGGATGTGCATTCCGATGCTTATTCCATGCTTCGAACTCATTGTTCGGAGGTGCAAGTCATCGTCTGCTTGCTTAGATCATGGTCATGGACCAAAACCACTAACCCTGCGGAAAGTTGAGGCTCCAACCATCCGCTGCCACGAAGACTTGAAGGTTGCGCTCTCTGAGCCCAGAAAGAGTACATTGGTGCAGGCACTTTGTGGCATTCTCGTTGCACAATTTAACCGCAGAGCTATTTCCAACTGTCGCGATACAATCTCGCGGTAGGTTGCACATTGTTGACGAAGCTCTGGGCATGCTATGGCATGCTATTGGGCTTATCATCTGCTACGGATGATGGACCTGCACATCTTGCTCTAACAGACTCTAACACAGGACAACCTTCCTGGAAACCCAGAAACCTGCAAGAGAGGGGAGCTCCCAAGTCTCCAAGCTTCCTGCGTTGCAGATTTTTGCTCGTAGTGCTCAGGCACTCAGTCAGCGCAGATGTGTCGAACATGCTCGCATTTTGTTTCGCTCCTCTGTCTGCTATGCTGCATGGTTCGTCTGACTACTGTTGCGACAAAGCGGTTGGAACAACTCCGGAATTGGCATGGCCGGCAGAAGAGGCAAACTAGGAGATTGCTGAGTGATGAGGTTTGGCGAATTCTTCGACTGCGGACTACTCCGCTCGCTGCCCAACCGGTGAGGGCGACGGAGCTAATAAACGGTGGTGAAACAGAATAAGGTCGGCAGTCAGTGGCTTTGCCAAGCACAGCCGACACACCCGAGGAATGTTTAATGAGTTTTGAAACGAACTAGCATCACGAACTGTTTGTGCGGCCAGCGGCCACTCCTCAGAAAGATGCCATGGTCGTGGTTCTGATATAGAGCTTCCGGTAGTCATCAGGGAATAAAGCCTTCATGAACTCCCTGTCGTCAATGCCTCCGCTCGCATCTGTGTCGAAGAGTTCGAAAAGCTCTTCAGCCTCCGACGGCCGAATGCCGACATTCATCTTCGAGACCATATCCTCAGATCTTGAGGTTCTCTCCGCATTGCGGTTTTCTCGTTTCATGGACTTAACATGGTAGAGCACATTGATTCTCGAGCTGTGTGCAATCTCTCCTCTTGGGTCCAGGAGGAGTGCAAACAAGACACGCAGAACTCATCCATGGTCAGCTCCCCATTGCCGTTGCTGTCGAACTTTCGGAAAAGCGACGGCATGTCGCCTCGCGGGAGCGCGCAAGAGTTTTTTCTCTTCTCACATGCAAGCCAGACCCCTGTCCCCAAGTCCAGATTTTCCCGCATCTCACTAGGCCTTCTTCGCTAAACCTTTGACTCGGCGAGGCTTCCAAGACACGGCCTTCCTGCAGTTGCAGCCCAGTCGCTGGCTTCATATCCGTAGCTCTTAAGTCTTTGGCGTGTCCGGGTCATCAACAGAATTCGGCTGCGATCTGCCCATGCATGGGTCATAGCCTGTGCAGGAAAGTGCGCTGCACGCAGGCTTTGTCAGAATTCTCAAGGCATCTAGGCACCAACCCCACGCGATGCCAAGCTGCGTTGCCCAAGACTGAGATGGGCATAGCCATGAAAAGCACGGACAGGAAACAAAGGACTCCTGCGAGCATCCGCCCTGCAGTGGTAGAAGGCGTGACGTCTCCGTACCCGACCGTCGTCACGGTCACGGTGCAGACCCACATGGCCGTGCTCAACGAATCGATGATGTCAGAAGGCTCGACGATATACATTAATGTAGAGAAGCTGAGTACAATTACCTCAGTCATCATAGTTGCGCCGAAAGCTCTTGGGCTCGTAAGTTCAGGAGATTCCAAAGCTCAGAACACCGAGGTACCGAGATGAGGAAAAGCAGCAACTTCAACGCATCTCCCGTGGTGCTTAGCACGTGGGAGACTAAGCTGAGTTTGCCAAATCGGCGCACCAGCTTCAGCAAACGGACCGTCGGAACAACACCTACCTCAGCTGAAAGATCGGTAGCTTTCTCTTCCGCCGACATGTCCAAAGCATTCAAAAGCCCGAGGCCAAGAAACGAGAACATAGTGGCTGAACGGCCTGTCCGACATCGGAGGCAGAACGAAGCCCGCTTCGATGCGCAAAACCATCGGTAGCACTGCTGCGATGTCAATGTAGGTGTGAGGGTCTCGCAATAGAACCTCAGATCTTTGAAACCTGGGGTCCTAGGGAAAGTAGACGTCGAGAAGATGTATGAATCTAGCGGCAGGGATCTTACAAAATTGGGTTGAATTGCTGTGATCGTGTCAAGCGGAACTGAGCTTCGAGCGAACTTGCGAGGCTCCAATACCGCATTGGCCACAAGCTCCATGCAGAAAAGCGCTTCGATGACAACCTCGACGTAGCCGAGACGCTCGCCCGAAATGGGAGGAGGGTTCAATGCCTCCAACAAGTGGCAAGTACCGTCGCATGATCGCATCAGGTCACGCATGAAGTGTGTTTCTTTGCATCTCGCGCCTGCGTCAGAGATAGGAAGACTGTCGTCAGGATGAAGAAGTTCCATACCCGGGCGAAAATCCCAGCTGAGGCGCTCGACTCGCTGTCTTGCAGGAAGATCTTCCACTGCGAAGTTCCTGCCGTCTGCGCCTTGAAGAACGATGGCAAGGAGCCGTTGCTGTCGAAGCTGATTTTACTGCGCTTGCTCGCATTCGAGCTGCGACGCTCCTCCTCTCCAAGTCCGGGATACAAGCAATGAGCTTAGCGGCTGCAGGCCCAACAGTTCGGTCCTCGTGAACATTGAAGGAAAGCTTTTTGCCACTTGCCATCTTATCGGTCTTATCGGTGTCGTCTGCATCTGACATGCATGGAATAGTGGGGATCGATGCAGATGCAACCACATATCCTGAGACGGATGTTGGACCTCAGCTAACGCAAAGCTTCCCACTCCGACCTAGTAAGCTTAGTTCAGGATTTGTCGGAGACTTGAGACATGCTGGAGTAGAAGCTGAGCTCTGCTGTGAAAGCCGCGCTCCACTTACGAAGTCCAACCGAGTCTCTGCCAAACTCATCATTTGGAGGCTGTTCACGGCGGTCAGCGACTGTTTCCTGGTGCACAGACTCTGGTGCTGTGGTCTCTACATGCGCGGCTAGTCGTGACGCTATCCTCGGCGCCGGATACGGGATCATCAGGCTTGGCGAACGCATTGGAATAGGCGTCTTTGGTGACAAAGTTGCCTCAAGCAAAGCAAGGCAAGCGCAAGTTTCCCCCGGGCCTATACAAGGGTTGACACGGCTCTGCTTCCAAGGAGCCTTCCTGCTGGGCCTGAAGCACGGCAGCATGGCAACATCCGGCGTGACATGTCAAGTTCCGGATCAAGCGGCGACCAGAGGAGCTGGAAGGCCGTCCGGCAGAAGCTCCATGCCAGCGACACTCTCCTCAGCTTCTCGGAAGTGCGTGCCCTCATGAGGTCCCCAAGACACACGCCAAGCATCCACTTCATCTACCTCCGCCGGTACCCCTCCAGGCAGTGGATGGGGCGCCGTGACCTCCGAAAGCTCAAGAAGAACTGCAAGCCACGGAGGACCACAGCGAAGAGCACAAGCCTTCAGCTTGTTCTCTGAAGGAGGCCGTGGGGCACTTCGTTGCAGCTTCTCTTTCGATCGAGATCGAATGGAGCTGGAGGACCGCTCCGAGCCCCAAGTCTGCATCCTTCTAATGCTCGGCGTACGGAGGGTGGTCAGGGTGTCAGGCGGCCGGTCTAATCGGAAGAACTCCGTCGACTTTCCTGAAGAGTCAGGAGGCACTAGACCACTAGACGTATGGCATGGATGTACGACTGCTGAACGTGCCATATTCGACCCAAGCAGCCCATCAAGGACCGCATGCGAAGTCTTTGGACAGTCATGTGGTGCTCATGCTGCTTCAGGATGTCCTCTCGCACGTTTTGGAATAGGACATCCAGCTGCCGGCTGAACGGCTCCATTTGGGGCACGGCTCCCGGCAACAATCCGTGCTTCAGATACCTGGCGCTCTGCACCAGTCCGAGCCAAAACGGCACAGGCGGCAGATGGAGTGTCGGAGCCGGAGCTCTGGAAACCCAACATCGGTGCTTCCAGCAAGGATCAAGCACGACCGCTTGCAAGCAGTTTTGCGTGTTGCCGTGCTCAAGCTTCGCGTGCCAACATTTGCTCAGCAAATGCTGGAAGCTGGGAGAAGTGTTCAAGTGTGGGGGGATGGCAGTGGCGATGATTACGCCTGGATGGAACAAAGACAAAAATGTGATGTCTGTAAGCTAAAGCTCAAAATCACAGCTTCAGATTGAAGCTGTCGTAGATCTATGAAAGGACCGCGTGAAACGTCACACGCCCTTCTCCTGCGCACTGCTTGCTAATGATTGCGCGCAAGCACTCTTTTCAACTCTCAGCAACTTGTCGAAACAGGCTGTTTAACCTGCCTTGCTAACCCTGGAGTCACCACCGTCACCGTGTCGTCGTCATGGCCACCACCATCTCCATGACCACCATCAACATAATCGCCATCGCCATGGTCATCTTTATCACCCCACATGCGCCAGAAACATTGCTTTGATCACACTGTTTTAATGGTGACTTCTACCAGCTTCATCACACGCATCGTCAGCTGAGCTGCAACGAGAGATGGTCGCCACTTTCAAAATTGTTCCGGCCGAAGGACTCACAAGGAACTGTGAGCAAAGATGTGCAACCTTCTAGCAATTACGATAGGCATCAATCTCACAGCAAGGCAGCCAATCAATCCCAAACCCTGTAGCATATGCAGACATGACAGCCATCTTGTTTTGGCGCGAGCTGCAGTAAATCCCATCGGACGCTACCAGGCTTTGTCCCTGTTGCTGTGCTTCGCTGGATCATAGCTTGTTCAGGTCATCGTAACCGAGCAGCACACAATTCCGATCTCGAGCTTCTGATTCTTGGTAGCCCCGGAATCGACCATTGTGACTGTGGGTCCGCAGTTTCCCTGCGCCCTCATTCTGAGAGCACCTGCAAGGTGTGGATGCCATCTGATGTATCTCCTGATGTCCTGCATCACATCAGCATACACGAGGCAGACGCCGGGTTGGTGTGCACGGGAGGTAGTATGAGTGGAGATCGCTGGTCGGCGAGGTCGGACCTGGTGCGGCGGACCTTGCGGAGTCTGCAAAAGCTCGCTCACATGATCTGAAAAAAGTCTTCGTGCTGCCCTGCCCTGCTTACACTCACGCAGTTGGTCAGGTGCTGTGACCACATGTTCACCATTCGCGCCTAGAATAGAATCTGAAGCTAGACTGCTCGGGATTCCAGTTAGCTCAAAGCTGCCCATGCCAACGACGGTACTGTTTTCGCGGCATCATGATCATAAAGCAAATGCCGAACATGACTACTTATGCCAGATGTTGACTCGATAAAGTACGACTGTCACATTGAGAAGTGCAGAATACCAAACAGATTCTTTACGAGGCGCTCTGCTGTCTAAGTCAGCAGGGCGGGCACTTGGGGACGGCAGCTGCTGAACACTTTGTGCACGTCGAACCGGTGCGGTGGTCATCTGACACATCAGATTTCATGAAAACGGAGCAACGAACAGGGACAAGAAATGGACATGCGAAAGCTTCTACACAAAGGAACCGGCCTGCATCTTTTTGCGCCAAGGATCAAACCATGCATGCTTCAGACACTCGGTTGCCGCCCCGGATCCAAGGCGCTTAGACCTGTCCTGCCGATCATTGCAGTACTTCAGCCTAGAGAAATTAACTCTCTCAACCTATTCCGGCCTTCTTCAACATGGCAACCAGGAAGTCGGCCAACTCCTTTACATGCCACGAGCTTTTCAGCAGAGTGGCTGGCAGAAGTTCAGATAAGCTGCTCCGCTTCTTCTGCGCGCGGCGTCGTACATGGAAGGCAAGATCAGCCCTCCGGGTTCTTCACCGAGCCATCGCAAGAAGTCGTTGTCAGAGCCAGTCCTGCCACGTCACTTCCGGAGCTGCACCTTTGAGGCTGGGCTTTCTTTGGCCGTGGCTCCTTCTTTTCAGTTGCAAGTATCGGTCAGTCAGCAATGACGACAGGAACACAGTCTCCAGCACACAGATCCCGACACTCCACAGGTCCATCGACGGGGCCAGAACCACCTGACAAACGTGCGCAACGGGAACAGGATCTTGTAGCGGTAGCGGCAACTGGTTCTGCTCTCTCCGAGGCACTGGGCAATGCTGGGCTTTACCAGGACCCGCTTTCAGGTAGGCTCTGGCCAGTTCTGGTGCCATGTAAGGTGGTGTGAAGGTCACGTCTCCGTATCGCACAGCAACCTTCAGCCAGCAGCAAAAACTAAAAGCTGTTTATCTTGCCTGGAGCAGACTAAAGCCCTTCACAAATGAAGGGAAGAGGGCCTCCACAGCATCCCTAACAAGCCCTCCAGAAGCTAGGAACTTAAGCATTTCGCCTGCCCAAGACAGGGAGACATCGACAGACAGAGCAGGCATGAAATGACACAAGCTTAGAGAATGCAAAAACATTTTGCCTCGGTTTGCCGAGAAGCGCCAGCTCTGACCGCACAGTCCTGAAACAAAGCAGCAAGCAATGGCTCCCAGACGACTGCCGCCCTTCCAGAATGTTCCCTGTCTCTGAGACACACAGTGTCAATCGGCCATTCCGGAAAAACCAAAGATTCTAAGCGAGGCTGCGACTGGCCGATGAAGTGCCTCTCTCATCTCGCATCATCCAGCAAGAATTGGCTACTGCGGCAGCGCACACTTTGGCCGACCATGTTGGCTCACAGCCTCTGCCAGATCAGTTCGTGATGCTGGTGCAGCAAAGCATCCAGATCGACCAACTTCCACTGCCATTTATCACCTGAAGCCGCAGGGGGCCTACAGCAAGGTAAAATCCCATATCTTTGCATCGACGCTCTTTCGGTCTACTGGTGAAACGGCATGGTACTCAGACAAGGCGCCCTTTGGAAATCTGACGATGTTCGAGGGCTTGATGTCCAAATGTACCACGCCATGTGATTCCAACCTAGGGCCACAGACTGGGCAGTCGCTAGCCGCTAGCTGCTAGCAGTAGCAGTAGCAGCAGTCGCCCTTGGCACTTCCTGCAGCCGGGGCAGCTGGCAAGCCAAGGACACCAGGGCCCAATGAAGTTCGCGGAGCTCCGACAGGGAAAAGTGCCTCTCTTCGCGGCACCTCCCCGCCAGCACATCTTCCTCAAAAGTGAGACACAAGCGCAAGTTTTCCATTCTCTAACTCGCACCACTCCCTACACGCACTCGACAGGCAGTCAAGACTGCCAACGGAGAGCACAGAGCAGCAAAGCTTCAAGTGACTCAGCACCAAGCTCCATGACCGTAAACATCACTCCATCCGAATCAACTCCAGGGTAGCCACGGCTGTCCACGGAATGGCCCACGATCTCCACAGTCCAAAGGCCGCCGTTCCCTGAACCACGAAACACGAAACTTCAGTCCGAAGAAGTCTCCACAAGTCTTGGAGGCCTGCAGGCAAACGGCCGATCGGACGCTTCAGCCAGGAAGACATCTCGATGCTGTTGTGAAAGCAGTGCTGGCACATCCTGCGGGTGCTCGGGTGCATCGCTGCCACAAAGCGACTAAATAAAGCTCCTGCAAAACACCACAAGATGCTTCAGTCCTGTCGGCGTCCCGATATATTTTGACAGCCACGGGGGAACCAAGCCTGCGGTCGATGCCCTTGTAGACCCGAGCTGCCCGGCCCTCGCCCAAGACATCGTGAGTTGAGTATGTGTACCTCTTCGCGGTGATTGCATGCTTCTCTTGAGAACGATTCCCATGGAAAAATTAGACGTCACATTCTATGCAGGCGGCCTTCCCTGCAGAGTTGCTTGTAAAGGCTGGCCAGACGTGCTGCAGCCGTGCAGCATCCAAGCTGCCAAGAAATGGCATATTTGCAGTACTGACGGTATTTTAACGGGTGGCGCTACCTTGCTGTGGGCCGCTTCTCGGTCTGGGTCACTTTCGTACGGGATTAGTGATTAGTGTATGTCTCTGCAGAGGTGCTCACAATGGCTACCAGCATTCTTTCTACTGCCTCCGTGAACTGAAAACAAAACTAAGACTTCTAAGTTCTTCCTGCTCAAATGGCCGTGGAGCGGGTCGCACAGTGCAGTACACTGCATCAACTGCCTTTATGGACGGCACCCGGAAGAAAACACGACAAGCACAAAATGCGATGCAAGCCCTCCTGCTAGCGGGTGGTCGACTTCGGATCGGTTCCATTTTTAGCCTGGCAGCCCGGCATTCTGCGTTTGCTCTGGGGCTCTCGCAACCACTTGACTGCATCCTCCATCCCCCGATGGGCCCAAGCTATGCAGTGGGCTGTGTGCCTGCTCCTTCCGTCGGGCTGGCATCATTGTGACGTAGGCCTACCGGGCTGCACATACGCAAGATCAGCAAGGAGACGTCATCTCAAGCAGTAGTTCAAGTCAGTCCAGTGTGCACACGATGGCTGACCTTTGGCTTTCCGGCCTTGCCCATGTCGGTAAGAGGTCGGTCGTGGACGGCTTCATTGAATGCATAGACCGGTGTGCGAGAGGTAATGTGCTTGATGTAAGCCTGACCAAAGAGGCTCAACTCCGCTCGCTCGCTTGCCCTCTTTTGTTCTAGGGCATGGGGGACGGTCAAAGTCCCCCGGCCACAGCGCCTTGAGCTGACGCGGCCGGCAGCTCGCTCTGTCTCTGCTTCCCTCTCTCTCGCTACTACTGTAGGCGGGGTAGCCCGTGCCAGGTCAAACCCCGAACCCCGCGCGCGTGTGAGCGCACACCCGCGGTCCTTGGCAGGTGTCTACGCTTTGGGTTGTTTTCCCCCCCACACCTGGCTGTACTGTGGAAAACTGACTGCAGGTCGCGACGACCTCCCTTGACTCGACACATACATAACGTAAACATGCTCCTGGTCGTCCCCCCCGGGAGCCGGGGGTGGCAGTAAGAAACACTACAGCAGAACGCGAAACTGGTATAACTTATAACGCTATTGCAATCACCCTGGAGGGCCCGGCCATAGAACTTGCTCGGCTCACACGTGCAGTGGGTTTCTACCCCACTGCGAACGGAACACAACCAGACTGCCAAAACAAGGTAAATTCACGTAAAGTAGATGTAACCCAAACAAAGAGGTTTTAGTGCACATGTCGGCATGTGTTGGAGAAGCATACACGGTTCATCGACTCCTCGCCTTAGGTCGCTATCTCTCTCGCTGTCTTTTTATCTCACTGCGCCCCTCTGTCTCTCTTCCTCTCTCTCTCCATCGAGCAACGAGGGAGGGGAGCACGCCGGGCGCGCCCGTGCATCCTTGCGGCCCTTGGGGGCCTTCACCACTGTGCATCCCACAACAAGCCTTCCGTGCGTGCAGCCATCCCCGTCCGTGCCATACTGGCGGTTCGTCCTCTCCTCGGACCCGCCTGCTGCAGGGATATCCCCCCAGCAGTCTCTGGCCTCCTCGAGCAGCACGTCGACCGAGTGTACATCGTAGGCCAGATTCATTATGAGCTTGCGAGTGAGGTCCATTTATGTGATAATATCGCATCAACTGACAGGCTTTTCTGCGCACCTGTATCTGTGTGACTGCTTCCCCTCCCCCAGTTCCCTCTGCACATGTTCCACCTCTAATTGTAGCAACGGCCGAAAACGGTAGCATAAGAGGTCTTCGCAGTCCCTCAGGCTTGTGTCTTGTGGCGCTGCTGTTTGCTGGATGAGAGGTCGGGTGATCCACGTGAAGCGGTTCTCCGTGAACTCATCGATGAGGGCCCTCCAGGCTTCGCCGTTGTCATGTCGAATACCCCGACAACGGTACTTTGTAGTTCTCTGTGGTCACCCCCATTCTGTTTCGGGCTGTCCTGGAAGGTTGCCGGGCCGTTTCACCATGGAGTCGACATCGCGGATCTGTACGAACATGTGTTTTGCGAATGCCAGGGATGCACTGCCCCCGTCCTTGACGGCATATGCGGTAACTATTTCTCCCTGAGCACAGGGGTTGCACCAGGTCCACCAGGTTTAAAGATCTTGACCTCGCCCTTCGTGCAACTATCACGATCAGGCAGGTGAAGAGCTCCCGCATCCAATGTTGAGGTACTCTGGGAACAGCGCTGCCGGGAAGTTTAGGATCCCCCCAAGTGTCAACAGGAGCGGATCACCGTACTGAGGCAAACCTCCGGCAGTTTACCCCTGAGTAGTCGAAGAAGTCTCACGCTCGTTGTGATGGGCTTGTGATTTCTCAAGGCACCCCCTAAACAAAAGTTTACTTCCTCGGAGAGGTGGGGTTCCGGTCTCGTGGGCACATTACGAGATTTTCCCCCGCAACCTCCCCCTCGAGTTTGCAAAGGCATCGTAAGTGGCGAAGTCGGTGTGGGCACCTTGTGCCAACATGGCTCCTGTCCGGGGGTGGAAAGAAGTGTTCCTCCGAGTGTCAGTGTTAGCAACTCCCCCCGAAAGCACACCCCTGTCTCTCTTTCTTTCGCCAGGCATGAGGGTCTCTTGCTTGCTTGCTTGCTGAGGGGTTTGGGCCCTGAAAGGACCCTGGCCCGAAGGCCTACCCCCACAACGGTCCGCAAACTCCTCAGTTCGAGTGGGCCCTTCCGGGGTTGAAAGAAAGGCTCGTTCCCCCACTTGAGCTTGCATACCCTGTCCCCCGAAAAACACACCTCCTAAGACCATGACCCTGTCAGACCAGCGAGCTTCAGGTGGGTCATCCGAGGTCTCTCCAGTTCGGCTACGCGAAAGTGGCTTGTTGCCGACAACCAAACTGCCATACTACATTCCCGTCACTGCAATCCACTCCCCAAGTGTCTGCAGTGGGCTCTGTACCCCCACGCAGGTGGAACTTTGCACTACTGAACCCCCACCTTGCCTGCCCCCCCACCTGATCCCGAACAGAACCTTGCGCAACTGCACTGCCTTCACCTTCCCACCCCCAAACCTGCTACTCCTGACCCTACTCTGTTCTTGCCGCCCCTTACAGAGAGCTAAACAAGGCATGTTCCGTAGCGAACTCAACGCTGGGCAAGTAGCTCGAAATCAACTAACGGGACTTCGCGCCGCAACAGACCATCTCAGTCATCCTGATCCAGGGAGCTGGGGTTAGTGAAACTGCGGCGTCTCTCACCCCACTCAGGTGTCGGTCTGTCAGAAGGGCTTGCGGCGGGTCGTGTCGTCCCCCTCGAGGTACTGGCCGCCATGCCCCCCCTCGTGCTCGCTCTCGTCCGCGTGGCCAAAGTCGCCATGGAAGTTGTTGAGGTCGTTTTCTCCCACCAGGCTCGTCAGCGCCGCCGCCAGGTGGTTGGAGGCTGCATCCAGCCCTATAGCCCCCGTCGGCTGCATGGCTTCGGTGATGTGCATCTCGACTGCTTCCACCGGCTCTGTCTTCGGCTGATGGTGCTGGTGGTTGCGGCCCTCCCCTTGCCTGCCCCCCGTGGCTGCCTTGGGCTGCGCTTCCCGTTGCTGGGTCTGCCATGGCTTGGTCATGAAGGTCTGTCTCTCTCTCTCTCTCTCTCTCTCTCCCGGGCATAGAGGTCGGTCAAGAACCCCGGGCTTCAAAGCCCACCCGCATGACTTTTGTGCCGGTCTCGGGGGGTGAAGAACGAGTATAACATCTCTTTCGGGCTAAAGCCTTAAAGAATACGATGACGAGTCTCCGTGACATAAAACAGAAAAGGTTTCCGCGGGCTGAAAAAAAACATGCATCGACTGGGCTACAGGACGGCGGAGTGAAAGGTCGAATTGGCCAGCTCCCTTGTTTCAGGAAATGGCTCAGTTGAGGAACAATACATAATAAGAGAGGGTCAATCCATTCCCCGGTTCTGGAAAACATCTTGGAGTATGCATTTGCCCCCCCCAAGTAGCGGGGTAGACGGTTATTTAATTTGGTAGTCCGTGTCAATGGCTCCAGCGGCCTGTCTTGAAAACTTGAAAAGAAACTTAGATTATGGCGTCCCCCGAGTGCAGGGGTACTCGAATTATCTTCGCTGCCACTCACTTCCTCAATGCCTTTTGTTTGCCCAAGATAGCGGCAGATATGGCAAATTTACCATCCCCGCAAGGGTTGGGGCCTCGATCCATTTTCCAAGGTAGGTTGCTATGTCGCCACGTGAGCTCTCTCTCTCTCTCTCTCTCTCTCCCGAGGCGAGACTCCGTGTTGGAGGCACGCCCTTTTGGTGACGGTCTGCTCAGGTATCTTTGTGTGGGATGCTCGGACCATGATCGGTTATAGCGCAAGTGTTAAGCTAAGACTATATCCATCCAAGGGTCATCATCCATGGCGCTAGAATCTGGGTGTTGGTCCCTTCTTTGCATTATACCGTCCGAACTAAGTACCCGTAACAAACTGAGAAAGCAGGCCGAATGCTTCCATTGAGACCATTGTGCTTGCAACCTTTCGCATTCGTACACAACCGTGCAGCGGAGTCAACTTACTTAGCAGCCAAAACACACATGATCTCTTGTTGCTCTCGGACAAAGGGCCCTGCAGCCCTCGCGCGCCTGCGCGCACCATGATCTCCCTCTGTCTCTCTCTATAGTCTTTTTCCAGTGACGTCCATAGCCAATACGTAATTTTGGTTGACGCTGTTGACGCTGTGAATCCAACAATACGCTGACGACGTTGACGCCGTTGACGCCGTCGATGCCGCGGACGCGGTTGACGCCGCTGACGCCGTCAACATCGTCAACGTCGTCGACGCCGTTGACGCCGCTGACGACGCTAACATCGTCAACGTCGTCGACGCCGTTGACGCCGTTAACGTCGTCACGCGCTTCACGTCGTCACGTCGTCGCGTCAAACCCCACCTCGTCACGTCGTCGCGCGCTGCGCTGCAGGAACTCGCGTTGTCACATCGTCACGGGTTTTTATTGTCGATGTGTCGCCGCGCTCACGCTCAAGTAGGCACGTCGTCTCGCGCGCGGCGCTGGAATCTCACGTAGTTTCATCGTTATATGTCTTGGCGTGTCGCGCTAGGTTGGTACTAGGTTGGTACTACATAAAGCTATGCTTGGAATGATTGTCAACTAAAAGATAAGTAGCTGGATTTCTATATTCAAGCTTGTTGAGATATAGTTTCCAAGTCTTGTATTTTGTACAGAACAGCCCACGTCCAAGTAGTTACGTTGTCCAAGGCACGTGCCTCAGTGGGTCTCGTGTAGAGGGTTAGAGTTTAGGGCTTTGGGCGATTTTGTTCACACTGACATTTTTTGCCTCCTGCATGGCTGAGTACACGAAGCAGGGAGTCAGGAATACATACCGGTGAATTCAGCCGTGCTCCCATTGGGCAATGGCTTGTCAGTTGTGGCTTGCACGTCAATTCAGGACTCTCCAGATTTCAGACTGTCCTCACATTCATCGTATTACTAATTAAGCCTCAGAATTCCACTGCATATGGTACATGCACCAAATTGTGGTGTTCAGCAAAAGTGAATTTCGTATGCAGTACAGGCTCACAAGGCGGTGAATTAGGGTTATGCATGTCAGTTTCAGGTGGTTTGTGCAGCTGCCATCATAGGTATAATACAGTCAAGTTTCAAAACAAGACTGTATGATACCCACAAGAGCGCACAACTTCCCTCGCAAGCAGCTGTCATCCAGTTTGGACATCGTGTTCACGCACAGGAGAAGGTTCTGCCAAAGCACTGCACATCAGCTGTGCAAAACATATGCCCAGATCAATTGCATCCGCGGCTATTTCAGGAATTTGGATGCAGCTGTGACGGCGACGGAGCCATCAGCCATGCAATTCAACCACTTCAACCACACAAAACCAGTCAAAGGTGTACTGCAAAATAGGCACAGAAGTCTGGCCTCACAAGTACTGAACTCGTGTCACAGACACTCTTTTGCACTGCTGGAAGGATAACCTGACACTGAATCCGGTACAGTCCGGTCTCACACACATGCACTGAGCCCAAATCCAAATGGTTTTTTGTACTGTCCATCCAGAGAGCACATTGACTGTGAAAGACGCGGCGCTGCCCAGTCCAGACATGGATTGCCATCCATCACAGAGGGTCACACTGACATTGTTTCCGTAATTTGTGGCCAGCAACGACACATGTAGACAAATTGGCATTGGTCTCTTTCGTCCATGTCATCAAGTCATATGTCGGGAATTTGGGTTATTGTAGCATATCACACCAAATGAGCTCGGCAAATCCTGCGTGCGGACCTGTGACATCGCCATCTCCACCTACGCCAGCTTGGCTGCCACTTGAGCTTTATTTTTGGGGCTTTAAATAAGGTTTAAAGGATTTCATATGGTTATGTGACAACTGAGCAGCAATGTCCCCCCTGAGCCCAAACATAAAGCAAACAACTTATACAGTCAAAAGATATGTCTAGAGGTCCCTACTCGCCACTAGGAAAGAACAAAAATAAAACAGAAATCCTAAGGAACAGCTAGGATACTCGGCAAGCACTGAGGTTCTTTGAGGGCTCTGGCTTTCGAGAAGTCGATCTCACAGGGGCGCACGCAGGATTTGCCGAGCTCATTTGGTGTGATATTATGCTAGAAAAACCCAACGTCTCGACATATGACTTGATGATATGTGGACGAAACAGACCAACTCCAATTTGTCTACATTTGTCGTTGCTGGCCACAAATTACGGAGACAATGTCAGTGAGAACAAAAATCGTCCCATCGAGCTCACAGTCAGCCACCATCACGGGACCTGGATGTAGGTTTAAATTTACAGTGTGGGCAGGGTCCTGTTGTTTTATGTGGTACTGTTACTGTCTTGAGATATAAACATGTGCATACTCTCCATATTACCAGCACTGCCCGACGTCGATGCCGTTGACGCCGTTGACACCGCTGACGCTGTTGACGCCGTTGACGCCGCTGACGCCGTTAACGTCGTCAACGTCGTCGACGCCGTTGACGCCGTTGACGCCGCCGACGCCGTTGACGCCGCTGACGGCGTTGACGCCGTTGACGCCGTTAACGTCGTCACGCGCTTCACGCGCTTCACGTCGTCGCGGCAAAACCGACTTCGTCACGTCGTCGCGTCGTCACGCGCTGCGCCCCAAAATTTACGCGCAGCCACAGACATCAATGCTTTTTCTCTCCGTCCAGGCATAGGCACTCTCTTGTCTGAAACCACCTCTACTTTACAGGCTGACTGAGTCTCAAGCGGGTTCGTCCGGCACCGTCGGCGTCACCTGCTGCAGCCCGCAAGTCATGGCCCACAACCTTTGAGATCTCCGCCTTCTTCTTTACGAACTGCGTCATGTTGGCACGTTCGCGTTCAGCCATGATCTCGGCATACCTCTCAATCCACTAGACTCACTAGACTCTAGACCTGCCAATAACATATGCTGGGTGTCTCTGGCAAGCACCTCCGATACATCGGCCCAAGATACCATTCGAATTGCGGCAGACCTTTTCTGCAGACTGATAGTTGTGTCCAAACGGTCGCATTCTGTGCCAAAATGTTCCAATCGAGGGTTCATTTCATTCAGCTGAGGCTCGCAAGCGGCAAGCCTGCAGCTTCGCAGTTTTGCCTGCGATGGCAGCAACTGCCGAAGATGGCAGGAAATAAATCTGGACACCCTGGACAGTACGGAACACAACGAGCCTTCCTGACTGCGAGCCGTATTGGATGCCTCGGCTCAGCAACACTAAAGATCAGCAAAAGGGACGAATAGACCGTAGTCTCCATGCAGCGGCTCATGGTGGAAACTCTGCCCCCGACCGAAGGAAGGACTGATGTCATTGCCGCCATGGTGGGGACCTCGCAAACAGGAAGGATAGGACCCACACGAGCGAGTTTGGTGCAGGTAGAACAGCTGGGGCAAGGTCTGGGTGGCACAGCAGCCAGGGATGCTTGGCTTCCCTCCCATGTCCCTTGTTCCAAGACGGCTTCTCAGCTGCACAGACCCCTCTTGTTGCTCAACTGTCCGCTTGGTGCACAAGCGCAAAGCAACCACAAATCACACACGGAGTTGACTCTCCATTTTCTGTCGCGAACGTTAAGCGGTGACGACATCACGTGGGCGAAACTGGCCGTCGTCACTCAGACAGTCCAGGAATTCGTCGTCATCTGCATCCTTGGCATCAACCACCTCGCGCTTCTCCTTGACCCCAGGCTTTTCGGCCTTCTTGGCCTTGACAGCCTTGGCCTCTTTGGCATGAGCGCCAGAGATGGCTATGCCTGCGGCATCCTCCAAAAGATCCTCTGCGGCCGGTGACAAGTCGGTAGGCGACGCGTCGTCGGGTGAAAAGTCATCTGGTGCCAGGCCAGCCTCCCGCTTCAGCGAAGCCAGCAAGCTTTCGAACTCCTAGGCTGCAATATCACACCAAAACAGGATCGCACAATCTCAGGATTCGGGCAAAATGCAACCTAGTGCACGGGACATTCTTTGGCATTTATTTGTCGTGTATTCTCCAATTATGTTCGGGTTTCCTGGTCCGCGTGAACCATGAAAGTTAGCATCTCAATAGCACTTGCAAGTTGTACATACATGTGCACACATGCAAGAGTATGTGTGTGTGTACAAACATACCGATCTCCATTTACTTGTATATATATATATACAAAAAAGATGTATATGTGTACGCATACATATATATATATATATATGTATTGGCTTATCTAGTTGTTTAGTTCTTCATGTTTGTAGCCACCTTTGCAAGTCTCTGTATAGTTGCAATTACATCTCCATTTGCCTTCTTAAATAATGTGTCTGTTGTTGATTGAATTTCTGTTTTTGTATGTCTCTATGTTACATTAGATGTATGTGTATATATATATATATATGTGTGTGTGTATACATATATGTATATACGTGTGTATATATATACATATATATACACATACATACACGGAATTAAGATGTATGATATAGAAATATACATACGCAATCACTCACTTGCAAAGTGCGGCACCGTCCCCAAAGCATGCGGGGCGGCAGGCCCCCACCTGACCTACGTGCGCACGACGGCACGCCTCGCACAACAACACAGATCCTTGCCACCGACACTTGCCTGAAATCGTGGTTGACGCGGTACACTTGCTACGCCGCACTGCCAACATCTTCCAACTGTTCGGCTGCGGAACAGAATACGCAGAGAAGATGCCACAGGGAGCGTCCGACCGGGCATGCCTTGCTGCGAAAAAGAGTCGGTATTGGACTGCTCCATGCGAGCCGGTCCAGGGAGCTTGGGGCTGGAATCTTGAAGCAGATCTTCGTCCTGCAGCTGCTGTTTCTTCATTTTCTGCTTCGCTCTCCTCAGATGTCAGAGCTGCGTACCAAAAAAACATGTCATTCTGAGCCAGTGCGTCCAACGAGCTGTCGCTGCTTGCGGGTCTTTTGCTGCTCCACGTGCGCCGCCTGGGCTGCTGTTGCATGAAGTGGCTGCCAGCTGTGCCTAACACACACCTATCTGGTTGTCAAGATTTCGGTCAACGCTCAATCCACCGGACTCGAGCGCTGTCGAGTGGCGTACTCCTGCCTTTCCGCCTCTGATGCGATTGGCTTCTCGACTGCTTTCCTTACGAGGTCGTCTCGAGCCCATCTGTCGACTTCCTGACAAAGCGACACGTCATCAGGCAGCGCATTGAAGCAACTTTGAAGATCTGACATATACAATTCGATAGTCCGCTTCAGCGGGTCGCCGGAATCAAACCAGTTCGACAGGGAACTTTCAAACGGTTTGCTGCCGCCAAGAGTCCTTGTAGTGCGGTGACCACTTCTGAATGCCGATGATGGGCATGGCAGGCGCAATGCCATAGATCAGAAAGACTAGTTCCGACATAGGCATGTAACCCGTGGTGTACTTTTTGAGCATGTCACCCTTCAGCTTCAGTTTGTCGATGTCGTGCTGACGGTTCCGCAAAACGCCTCGTCAAGATTTCCACAGCACATGCGAAAGCAAGCGTGCTAGAAGTCTTCCTTCAGGCTTTCCAAGTGGCGGCTCAGATTTTCAAACCACCACTTGAAGCGCGTTCTTTGCTCCTCCGGTAGCTTGCTCTTGTCTTCCCTGGCATGAAGCAGCAAAACACTTTGCGGATCTACGCTCCCAGTAAACGGTGTGCTGAAATGGACCGGGTGCAAGAACTCAGGAAATGTATCGAGGAAAAGCGTGTCTGGGTCTTGTGGTACGGGTCTCTTCAAACCTCGCGGGAAACGGGCAGGACGCTTCATAGCGTTTGCCAGGCGTCGCAGCCACAGCATGCCCCGAACTCCATAGCAAACGCTAGGTAAACAACTCTGGAAGAAATCTCCAGGAAGAGGGCAATCCAGTCATTGAGAGGCCTTCCACGAAAACTAGTCCATGTGCACCCCGCATGTCGGCCATCCGGAAGACTTAGGTATGGTTTGGATTGGGCGTGGCCAAAGATGCAGGCGGCCTGCCGTCGCTGTGATTTTGGTACGATGACTGCGCCCTGCTAACTGCGGGTACCCACACATCTTGTCTTTAAAAGGCACGCTATCGGCGCGAGCCTCGATTCGAGGGCATTCCCCCGTGTAAGCATGCGGGGTTCCGGTAACTCAAAACCCTTTGAAGGGGCCTATTGGGTTGTGCCTCTAAGCGGCCCCACCCAGCACGGGAATGGTTTGCCCTGTGGAACACAGGGCACAAAGACTTAGGCAACCACGAAGCCGGCAACAGAACGTTCGCGGCCGAATTTCATACAGCACAGAAAATTTCACATCCTGACGTGGAAGCTGCAAGGTCGTAGAATTACAGACGGAATCCTCTCAGCTGCAGGGCTTGGACAAGAAAGCTCCTTCTCGAAGGTTTGACTGGTAACTTCTCTCCACCAAGTATCCGGTTTTCTGCGGGTCCGCATTCGACGGTATTCGGCTCTCACCATAGTACATACTTGCCATTCGAAAGGCTCATTGGAAAATGGGGCGCCTAAACTAGACCGTACCGTACAGGGCCAGTACTGATAGCTCATCAAAGGTCACCGTCGTGCTCGACTCCACCGGATACTCTTTGGTGCCCCCGCCCCCACCCCCGACAGCCCCCCTTCCTCGCCACTCCCCAAGCTGCCTGCCGCCGGAGGAGGAAAGTTGTATCCAAATCCAGCCGCGCCCGAGAGAGCGGAAGAGCGCAGCCCTCGCATCGGTCGCGATGATCCTGAGTCGAGGTCTCAAACAGCGAGTGGCGGCCTCTGGGGTTTGACAGGGGGTCAACACAACGATGCATACGCAGCGCAATCTACGGTATTTACGAAATATAATATCCATACCTCCGAAGAAGCTACGAAGCCATTGCGTTTCGGTGCATGTTGACTTGGAAGCGCACAACCAATACCAGTAGTGACATCTCGCTATCACGCAAGACTGAAACACTTTTGGAAGCGTAGCGGCAGGCGGCGAAGTGCAAACGAAATCGCATTCCAGATCGAAACATCTCAGACATCGATCGGAGCGAATCGTTGCGTATCACCCCACCACTCAAATATGTAAGAATAAATACAGGGTGGTGTGGGCGGGCTGAAAAGCTTGAAAGAACCTCGAGCGGGCAACAGCTGCGGTTGTCTGCTGTTGCCGCTCGTACATGTCACTCCGTGCACACGTGCACTACACGACATCTCGCTATCACGCAAGACTGAAACACTTTTGCAAGCGTAGCGGCAGGCGGCGAAGTGCAAACGAAATCGCATTCCAGATCGACACATCTCAGACATCGATCGGAGCGAATCGTTGCGTATCACCATAGGTGTGCCGCCTGCACCATTAAAGCACACCGGTAGCCCTAAACCTCTCGGAGCCCGTCAGAAGCTCTTCGAAAAGACTGTCCCAATCTCGTTCTAGTTCGATCCAACCTTCGGCTCGAGCGTGGCGAAGGTCACCGCGGCTGACGGAGTCGCTGACGTTGGCTGACGACGTAACACGCTGCCATGCTGGGCGAAAGGATTGTGCCTCCAAGAAGCGCCATGCATGTTGTAGCAAGCAGTTGATCGACTCATCCTTGCCAAAGCCTCGAGTGAGAGCGTGGCGTGCGGGTTCGTTGTCCACGAAGAGCATGACGTGTCGGTCGAGCTGGTCCTCCATGGCGAACAGAGGCAAGATCTGAGCCACGATCTCGAGCATGTATATGTATGCCCGGCGACTCGTGAATGCTCGCACGAACCAGTACGGTACTCTTCCGTGAGCGAAGTAGGTCTGTCCCTGTACGGTAACCACAAAGCCCCATCCGTTGCGGAGTGTCTCCGGGGGTGTCCTTCCCCAGTTGGGAATGTCCTCGTCGGAGGGTTTCCAGTCCTTGTCCAAGAGGTTGAAGAACGCGTCGGCGTAGAGGACCGAGTGCGCCTCTTTGTCGAAAGGAAAGACCTTGGGCGTTGCGTGCCGCAAGCTCCAGCGTAATAGTCCGATCCCGTGGCGAAGCGGTCCATCGAGTCTCCAATCGCGATGATGACGACCAGCGCCTGTGAGTCGAGCTCTGCGAAACAGGGGCCGAAGAGCTGCAGCGTGCGAGCGACCTTGAAGTGACTGACAGTAAAACTGTAGTTTCCCCGCGAAGCTGGCTGCTTCGTGGGGTCTCAAGCGGTCCTGAGTGAGCACGTCCGCGAGCGCCTCGTCGAGCCTCTGTCTCCGCTCTTCTGTGCCCTGCACTGTGACGGACTCGTGGGACACAAGAATGTCGACGCCTTGGATGACCTGTCGCGGGGCCGGCGGTTGCTCCTTAGACTGCTTAAAAGAAAAACCCAATGCTTTGCAAAGTCGACGCGAAGCGTCGAAGGACGAGTTGGCGAACGTGGTGACCTCTGCGCTGCCGAAATCATCGACAAAGTGTAGCGCGGGCGTGAAAATGCATGCGCGGCATAACCAGCCCATGAGGTCCGCTATTCTGCAATAGGACCACACACTCGCCACTGACCCAAACATTAGAACTGTATGGCGCCAGAGAGTCACTCCTTCGGGCGTCGCGAGAACCACGTAGGTGTGCGACGGGTCGAGCGCTGGGAGCTGTCTGTAGGCCGACTCGTGATCAAGGCCCCATATGAGGATCTCGGCCTGCGGGTCGATCTCCTTGATGGCGCGAACCAGCTGCACGTAGGAGTTGACGTCGTGGTACGGCGGGGAGTCCTCCGCTGCGACCGTGGCGTTAGCGAAAGAACGTCTCCAGTCCTCGGCGCGGCGTACTTTGGGGCGGCCATCGGACCCGACCTGGTGGACTGCGAACGCGAAGCACGTCGGCTGGTGTTCGCCTGGGCCCTCGAGTAGCTTGCTTGTGTGCTCGTGCGATGCGAGCGGCACTGCGCTTTTGGGCCAGTCCGAAGGGCTGGTGAACGGGCCTTCCATGCGCCCGAGTGACACATCGGCTGCTATCTCGTCTGCCATCTGCTTCCAGCAGGGGTCGACGCGGCATCGACGAAGCTTGTCGACGACGTACTGCTTGTTCTTGACCATGAACTCCGCGAGGTCCAGAGGGTTGGCGTAGCGGTCGTCGTTGCGTCGTTTCCAGCCAAGTCCTGGAGCCAGAGGTCCTAGAAGTCGAAAACCACCCTGACCCTGCTGTTTACCTAATTTTAGGTGGCGAGCAATTTACTAAACAAAGCTTGGTTTACACTTCAAATTTACGAAAAAATTTACGTAAAAAAAAAGTGTAAATTAATTTACTTTGTATAGTAAAAAATTTACACTGCAATGTAAATTTTTTTACACTGCAAAATACATGTTTTTAGGTTACACATTCCCGAATTTGAAGAAGTGAAATGCAAGCTAATTTTGGTTGGTTTTGTTTCTTTTATCATGGTTCTGCTTGTTGATTGCATGAGATTTTCCTGCGACTGTACAGTGCGGCATGGTCAGGTGTGAAGATAAAATTATGAGAATTGTGTTGCAAGCATACTTGTTAAGCCATGGTTTTCCATGTTGAAATCGCAGCTCGGTTTGATTCTGTGCTGGGTCGAGCCGGCGGATTGCTTGCGATGTGTGCTTTTTACATGCGAGAAATCGGTACATGTACATTTGCGAGAGTCATCACAATATAGTTTATACCTGCGAGGAGTCCACCTTTACCTGTGCGAGACTCTTGTAGGTTACATGCGAGAGATCTACTATATATATATATATATATACTTTTCTGAGATCCGAGAGTGAGAAAAATTTTCGGACGTTGCAGCTGTGTGTTTGGTCCAGACGAGACCCAGAGGTAAGTGCGAGGCTGGATGGAGACAGAGACAAATGCATTCCATTTTTTTGAGAAATCATAAATCCTATACATACACAGTATATACAGTCTTGCGAGCATGGCTTCCTTAGCAGCTGCAGCTTCGGTCAAGCTGGCGGAGGGCGCTTCCGCTGCAACGGGCAAAAATGCCAAGGACCGAGTGGTTGCCGATCCGCTTATTACAGCAAAGGAGCTGGCGAATGTGGTGTTTGGCTTTCTCGAGTTCAAGAAGACGAAGGACCTGTGGCCTTTACTGTGCCCCCCTCCGGGCGGGCCAATAAGCTACACTTGGCACACTGCCGCCCACGGTCCGTGGTTGGCAAAGACAGCTGGGCTGCTGTTTGACCTTCTTCGCCTCGCCCCGAACACGAAGTTGTTGTCGCAGCGGGTTACCCGAAGCTTTTGGATCCTTCACGAGCAAAAGAACCTGCTGCTCGAAGGCCACAAAGACTACAAGGCAGAGGACCTTGTGGACAAGATGGACACCGCCATCCGTCTTCTTCTTAGCCACCTCCGTGCGATGAAGCAGAAGGAGAGCTTCAAGCGGAAAGTCTACAGGTCCCTGTCGCACGAGGATCAAGTGTGCAGTGGCTGCACATATATATGTTTTTCGTGTTTTTTCGCTGTATATATAATTCGTGTGACGGAACAAAGAAGTGTTGCAAACTTTTTTTTACCTATAAGTCTGTGGAAACATACAATCAGGAAGCTTGACCTTTGCCTGGAAAGGGTGCAGGTGCAGGAGTTTGCCCCGAAGCCTCTTGATTCCCCCAGCACGGCCCTTGTTCCCGTGAACGAGGATGAGAAGCCTGTTCCTTTTCGTGGTGACGAGAAGCTTACTCCTTTGCAGGATGTTGAGTTCCCGGAGTTGCCGGAAATCTTTAAGAACAGCAGCCCGACCAAGTTTCCGGACACCTTGAAGAGCAGCGAGCCGAAGAAGTTTGCGGAGAAGTTTGTGCACATCCATAAGAGCAGCAAGCCGAAGAAGATCGTTATGAAGAAGGGCACCCTGAAGAAGAAGGCCACAAAGGCAAAGAACAAAAAGGCAGGAAAGGCAAAGATCAAGACTGGTGCCGGGGCTGAGCCGGCCAAGGATGTGGAAGTGATCTCTTCCACGGATGAGTGCGACTTGGACATCCTCAAAAATGCCATGGCTTTCATGCCGCCGGTGTCTGTGGCTGTGGCCAAAAAGAAGGGTGCTTCGAAGCCCAAAGCCACCGGCAAGCCGAAAGAGAAGAGCCCCAAGCCCAAAGCCACAGCGAAGGCGAAGTCGGCGGCGAAGACGAAGGTGGCGAAGCTGGCGGCGAAGCCGAAGCCGGCGGCGGCGACTTCGCCGTCTAACAAATGGCTGTCCGCCGAAAAGTACGGATCTTGCAAGGTAGAGTTCTACTCTGAGAAATCCTACATCCGCAACTACGATAACGGCGGCAAGCTGAGGAGCATCATTTCCAGTTGCTGTCCGAAGCATCATGAGGTGATCGAGAAGATGATTCCCTATGTCGAGCAGGGCATCCCGCTCTTGGAGCTCTACAAGCTGCGACAGGACGTCATGAAGTCGCTGGGGGTTTGAAAACCAAAATGTGTTCAGTGCGGGATGATGTGCACCCTGGGTTTTCTGAACTTTGTAGACTATATAACAATCTGAGTTTCAAGCATATATATGTTGTATATAAACGTGGTTTGTTTTCCCACAACTCTGAGAAAACCCATGGGTGCTAGTCACGGTGTGTTTCTATATGTCTTTCGTTTACATGTAGAGCACTACATCTGCCACAATGCCATCTAGCATAATGCATCTTTGGCCCTTTTAGTGAGAAGCACAAAAAGGGTGAACCTTCCGGCAGCAGAGGGGCAATGACTGCGAGAAAAAATGTTTCTTGCATTTGTGTGTGTGTGTGAGGTTGAGTGCTTCCTGTTCTGTGTGATATATGTATTTGATCCCTATCATATACTGTATATATAAGCCTTTGTAACCCCGAAACCACCAATAGCCTAAAGCCTCAAAGCAGGTTTACTTGCGACGGTGATTTTTGTATATGTACTTGCGATGAGTTCTGCTTTTTACCTGTGCGAGTGTTTCCTTTTACATGCGATGTGAGGAGCTTTGTATATTACTTGCGAGATTTTCCTTGTGTGCACCTTTACATGCGATGGGGAGCTTTGTATATTACTTGCGAGATTTTCCTTGTGTGCACCTTTACATGCGATGGGGAGCTTTGTGTTACTTGCGAGATTTTCCTTGTGCAGCTTTACATGCGATGGGGAGCTTTGTGTTACTTGCGAGATCTACCTGCGAGTGTGTCTTGCCTTTAAAGCAGTATTTCACAAAAACCCTCAACCCTCACTAAGCCCTAAAACCCAAAACTAATTTTAAACCCATAAACCCTATATAAACCCCAAAACCCGAAACCCCAAACCCGACTCCCCAAACTTAAACCGCAAACCGACAGCCCGGATTCCTTGTGAGCCCCCAAAAAAACATTCTCCAATGTCTAACACTTTCGAGTTGGAATTGCTTGAGTGCAGAGAATGCCGGCTGAAGAGGTTTATCGAGGCTTTTTTGCGAGATGATGTTGGAGCCGAAACTTGTGGCCGTGGTCGCTGTTTCCTTTACAGCAGGAGAGACTCTAGTTTTGCGACGTAGTATCTCCTACACACGATGTGTTCGACACGATGTCACCACCATGTGCCGATGCGGCTTATCCTCACAGTATTTGTAGAAGGTTTGGATTGTAGATAGCTTCGCATAGATGCTCTGGACTTTTAAAGCATACAACCCAAAGCCATTACCGAGTTTCGGGTGTCAGGCTTTCGGCGCCGGGGCTAGGCTCTAGGCACATTTTTATCCACAAAGAATAAAGGCTGTTCACTTTGGGTGTTCTAACACATATATAGCAAGTTTTGCTTCGCGGCCATGGCTACTGTCGACTGCTACCGTGTCTACGTGAAGAATGTCACGTACAGTGCGACGAAGTGGGCCACTCGAAAGAAAAGTAGCTTTGGGTTTAGGGTTTAGGGTTTAACATATATACTTTATATGTACACAATATGTAGATATAGATAAACTCAATACACGTCTATTGGCCACAATCTGACACTCATTACTTTTCTTTTGTGTCTAATTATATATGCTTATATCTACACATATATACAAAGGGTGAGGTTGGTACACATATAGACAGGCATACATATATGTAGTTACATGAGAGAGAGCCGAGGCGATCCGGGCGGCGATCGAAGAGCTTGGGGTGCTGGATTGCCGGAACATCCAGGTGGTGAGGGAACGGTACTGGGAGAAGAAGCTGCAGCGGCCAGATCACTGCAGCATCTTCTTGGAGTTCGCAACTTGGTTTTTTTTATATTACTTGCGACCCCTATATAAACCCTAAACCCTAAACCCTATCAACCCCAAACCCCTAACCCCCAAACCCTAAACCAAAGGACTCGCCAGATGCCGCTCAGCTTGCCCGGGCTTCGCTCGACGGGCAATGGCATGGGAAAATGGCGACGAACAAGTACCTGGTGGCAGAGCTGGCGAAGCCGCCCCCTTCGAAAGCTTCGAAGGAAGACGAGTCGTGGGGCAAGTGGGCACCACCACCAGAACAGCCGCCTTGGAAAGGCCCTCCGCCCACCCCCCCTCCACTGGGCCAGGCACCACCGCCATCCCAAAGCCCACCAGAGCCCAATGTCCCAGAACCAGCACTCCCACCAAAAGCCAAAGCAATGCCGACCCAGCCCCCGTACCCACCGCCGCAACACCTTGCACCACCACACCCAAAGGTTCCACCTGAGCAACTTTACGGTTTGGAGACGGTGAAGCCGCAAGCCTGGGAGCTCTGGGTACATGGTGGTCCACGACCCAAAGAATCTTGCATTGCATAGTTCAACAACATGTTTTGTTACACATATCTGCATGTGTTTTTATATATATGTATATATAATCAACATGTGTACAAAGAGCTATAGGGCAGCTAGGGGGGCCAAATCTAAGAATGCTATATGGCATCATGTGAGAACCCCAAACGACCCGCCCTAAAAGATTCATAGTTTCATATTCCGACGACAACACCAGCCCCAGGAGGATGCTGCTGCCCCGCTTGCAGAAGGAGCCTTCGATTCGAACACCAAGACCGAGGCCTGTGGGTGTGTGTACCCTTACTTGTGAGAAGAAGAACAAACTCCAGAGCCACACAATGAAGTAGAGCTCCCACAAAAAAGGACAACAAGCAGCTGCCGCTGGAGCCGGCTGGACCAAACTCGGTGGTGGATGACGGTGCAGTACCCGGGCCGAATCATTTAAGCCATCACCCTGCAAGTAAAAGAAGGCCCTAAATCGGAACTCCACAAACCTATACACAGCAAACGGTTGCTTCGGTTGCTTATATATACTATATATATAGTGAAAGGAAGCTGTGGCCGAGAAAGCCCCCGTCGTCGACGTTAAGCCCTGGAATGAGATGACGGCTGCTCGGTTGGCTGTGGCCCTATAAAAACCTTACTTTTCCAGAACCTTCAACCCTAAACCTTGAACCCTAAACCCCTAAAACCTAAACCCTAACCCTAAACCCAGACAACGATTCCCACCCAAACTTTGTGGTTTTTGAAACCAAAAGCTATATCCAGTGAATCCTCCCAACTCCAAGCTCTATCCCCACAGGCCCAAGAGCAATATGACTGGGCTCTTCTTCACTCTGGCGACCCTTACACGGGACCAATTCCAGAGCCTTTTTCTGCGATAGCAGCAACCTCAAAAAAGCCGCTTTATAAACCGGCACCAAACCAATAGAGCCGGTTTAGGGTTTAGGGTTTTTAGGGTTTCTCTCAAAAATAAAGTGTTCTATGAGCCCACAGCCTTATGTTTAGGAGTGTAGACTTTTTTGTCAACCCTAATTTCTGCCCGAGTCTGTGTGTATTTTTACTTGCGAAGAAGAAGAGTGTGTGTTTCTTCGATATATAGACAACACAAAACCGAGGAAGAGTTTGGCACTGGCTTCCCACCGGAGCCGCCGATCGCCAAGCCGAAGCCGTCTGCGAGGAAAGTGGCCCCGGCCGGCCGCCGTGGAGCCGCCCGTGGACCCGCGGCTGAAGCGGCAGATCGCCGAAGCTGAGCAAGCCAATGAGCCGCCCAGCAGTGTAGATGAAGATGAAGAAGAGAAAGAGAAGAAGAAGAAGAAAAAAAAGAAAAAAGAGCCCAAAGCCAAGAAGGCAAAAAAGGAGCCGACCCCACCCCCAAAGGAGCCCAGCCCGACTTCCGAGGGTGAAGGTGAAGATGTTGAAGAGAACAGGGCTCGGAGCTCGGGGCGGGCTCGTAGCTCGGGGCGGGCTCGTAGCTCGGGGCGGGCTCGTAGCTACTCTAGGCGGGCTCGTAGCTACTCTAGGCGGGCCAGTAGGAGTCGTGCTCGTAGCTACCGGAGCCAAAGGCGAAGGAGCTACCATGGTCGCAGCCGTAGCTACGGTCGTCGGCACAGGAGTGACAGCCGTAGCTACCGCAGGTACAGAGGCGACAGTCGCGGCCGATACCATCGTCGTTACTACCGCCGTTGAATATAATGCAGTGCCCTATAAACCCTTAAAACCCTAAACCCTTAAACCCCTGTGCTGTTTGTGTGTCTATAGCATATAGTCTAGAGGGATAAAGCTTTACACAACAGTAACGGCGATGGCAACAGCACAGTGCTGCACGAGAGACGATGAGACAGGCCGAGCCACTCATTTTTCTCACAATTAAGCACAATGTGCAGCGACCCCATGGATGTAGTATAAAATTGTAGATGCATAGTCTACAAATAAGCACGTATGTGTGCATATGTATATGTATATGTTTCTTTATACATATATCTATATATACATATATGTATATACATAGTCGAACTTACACCACACTACATTATATGTGCCCAGGCAACAAAACCTCGAGGATCCTCAGAAGGTCGTCTGCACATCCGGATAATTGCGAAGCTGTGCGAGACTCCGACAAGCAAGTGAAGCGGGCGATTGGAAAGAGTTGTAGTCGCAGAGATTGTGGTGGTGGCTACATACACACGTGCACATGTCTATAGAGTGTATAGAGAACACATGTGAACATGCCTGGGTTGCTTGAAGGGCCTATCAAGTCACACGATAGGACAAAAAACAGCCCGGCCCGAACCCTAAACCATTTATGAAGATACTGCATACACCACACATGAAGCCCTGAATCCCCAAACCGAACATGTAGATTGCAGAACCTGTATTCATGCATCTATATATAGAGAGAGGGCTTAGGGGCTCAGGGGTCTCGGGGTTTAGGGGTTTAGGGTTTCGGGTTTAGACACACAGTGTGCCGGTCCCCACACACGAAGCGTAGCGCTTGAAGCTGGGAAACCACTTGTGGGGATCCGATGAGATGCGGCTTAGACCTTACATGCGAGACTCGAACAACACACCGGAAAGGCACCGGTGGGCAGGTTTTGCAACAATCTCCCCCAAATTTTCCATAGATTTTACAAAAATTTCAGCAGATTTTACAAAAAAATCAAGAGGTTTTCCAAAAAATCTCGATGCAGTTTCGATGCAGTTTATATGCAGTTTCGATGCTGTTTCGATGCGGTTTTAAAACTACATACAAACTGCATAGCTTTTACAGCATTTCGCGATGCAGTTTGTATGTAGTTTTAAAACCGCATCGAAACAGCATCGAAACTGCATACAAACTGCATCGAAACTGCATCGAGATTTTTTGGAAAACCTGTTGATTTTTTTGTAAAATCTGCTTAAAATCCATTGACAAACTCCCCAGCCCACCCCACCAGCCCCCACCTCCCCCCCACCCACCCACCACCCCACCCCCCACCCCCATCCCCCACCCCCCACCCCCCAACCACCCACCCACCCCCCACCCCCCACCCAACCACCCACCCACCCCCCACCCCCCACCACACTCCCCACACCCCCCACCCCCCACACTCACACCCCCCACCCCCCATCTCCCACCCCCCACCCCCACACCCCCCACCCCCCACCCCCACCCCCACCCCCCACCCCCCACCCCCACACCCCCCACCCCCACCCCCCCCAACCCACCGCCCCACATCCAACACTATATACGGTGCTCTGCGAGGATCAATCGTATATTGTATAGCTTTTCGGCTCCAAAAAAGTCTGTCCTTCTCCCTCCCTGACTAGACAGAACAAAGCCTCTCTTCGAAGATGCCACGACAGGAGACCTGTGTTGTTCTTTTGTTTTTTTCACTTTTCGACGAACCACATAGTCACTTTTCTGAATGCAGAAAGGGAATAGCTATATTCTCGTGTTCCAGGAAGACAGGAGCCGAAGCCGAAGCCGGAGCCGGTCGCCCAAACGAGTGTGGAAATGGGCTTGGCGGACCTGTGTCCATCATGGACGACAGCAACTTGGTTGCATTAGATCTATTGTATAGGTTTTGTTTAGGAGAGTAATTTGGCTTTTGAATATTATACATAATCCCCAAGGGTCTGGTACTGGGTCTGGTGGAGCGAAGCAGCAGCTGAGCAGCAAGACCAGTGAGCTACGACTTGCCAGCACGTTGTACAGAAGTGCATGTACATAATTAAATTGTCTCGTTGCTTTTGCAGACGGAGCTAGATATAAGAGCAGCTGTTTTTCTGCACAGCAGTAACTTCTATACTTTATCGTGCCTGCAAGTGTGAAGCAAAACAATGAGCCGGGCCGACTCCAGGAGACTGCCTATAAAAGCCCGAGAACCCAACAACTGATGTCATATAAACCCTGAACCCTAAACTATATACCTTATATACAGAACCCCGAAACCCTTCAACCTCAAACCTGTGTGCCAGACCCCACACAGAAGCTTGCATGTGTCTTTACACCAGAGCTGGCGAGAAAATTATATATACTTGTGTGATTCAAGCTATACTATGACTGTGACGAAACACATTCGGTGTTGTCTGCATGTCAGAGAGAACTTACACTGCGATGACAATTATGTTTACTTCTATCTGCAGCTGTGAGCACTTCAGCGAGGGGTGCCTTTTTTGTGAGGACAGTATATCATCTTTACTGTTCGTGTTTTCCCTGCGATGGCTGAAGACAGCCAAGCTCCGGAGGCGCTTTTTGGTTTTTGTGTTTTGTAAAACCAGAGTGTTATATATATATGTATACGAAGGCCGAGGAAGAGCCCCAGGACGAGCAGGCAGAAGAAGAAGAGCAGGAGGTGCCCATGAAGAAGCCGGCGGCGAAGATCACGATAAAGAAAGAGCCCGGGACCGGGATTTTGAAAAAGCCTGCAGCAGAAGGAACAACGAAAGCAACAGCAGCAAAGAGCAAGCCCAATCAAAAGCCCACTCCGAAGGCCAACCCAAAGAGCACCCCAAAGGCCAAAGCAAAGGGCAAAGCAAAGGCCGAAGCAAAGGCCCCAGCCAAGGAGAAGAAGAACAAGAACGAGAACAAGAAGGAGAACAAGGGCAAGGAGCAAGAGAAAGGAAGCAAGCCCAGTAGCAGCAGCAGCAGCAAAAACACTCCCAAGCAGAATGACAACAACAAGAAGCGGAAGCTGGAGGACAACTGGGCTGATGGATTCGAGGAGGTGGAGGATGCCGCCGAAGAGCAGCCAGAGGAGGAGACACCCACAGACGACGAGGTGCTGGCCATGGAAGACCCGGCGAAGGACTCGGGGAAGATGGACCGCAGCAAGCAGCACAAGTTCATGAGCCTGCTAAAGGACGGGTCATTGCCAGAATGGCTCGAAGATGCATGGGAGAAGTCCCAGAAGATGAAAACGGGCAAGCGGCAGAGACAGCGGGAGCTTATCAACAATGCTATCGACCGACGATCCGGTGTTGACACCAGCCTGGTTCTCAACTTTGCCAAACCAATGTTCCACTCCATGCAGGTGACGACGAAAAGATGGGTATCGGGGGTGATTTCAAGGTGTGCTCGCTTCCTTAAGTGGAGAGGCACTTCGAAGCCGAAGGCGAAGTCGGGGAGTGTATAAAGTATCTATAGTATATATAGGTCCAGCTTATAGCTATAGTTTTACAATGAGCAAAACCTTGAAACCCTAATACACCACAACCCTTAAACCTTATATGTAAACTACGAAGCCATGAACCCTAAAGCCTGCATAAGCCTTACACCTTTAGAAAATTTAAAACCTTCAACCCCATACACCTTGAACTCTGGACCCCACCGGCTTTTGTTTTGTAGTTCTAACTGTTTATAGAGGGCTCTACTACATTTATTTTTATTATACCATATATGCATATCTAAAAACACTCTATAAATGCATTCCCATACAATATATATTATATATAATTGCTATACTATACGTATAATAATGATGACCACAACCCTTCGTGCACCCCAAACCTTAAACCCTGAACCTGTGCACCTATATATATATATATATATATATATATATATATATAACCCCAAACCCCAAAGCCTCAAACGACGAAGCCCTGAACCCTAAAACCTTCAAGCCTCAAACCCTTAAGCTTGAACCCTAAACCCCTTCGGCTTGTCTTTTCTTCTGTGGGTGGAGCGAGGAGAACTACACGAAGTCCGAGGCGACCAACAAGAAGAAAACCCTGGGCAAAATCTTGCTTCAGGGGAAATTCAATCTTAGCAATGAGCAGTTCGAAGCCGCACTCGAGAGTGGCGAGATCATCGCTGTCCGTTCCAAGAACGGACCCGATCGTTACATGTGGTCCGAGGATGTGCACAACTCCACTTCAGGGAAGGAGAAGAAGTTTTCCATGGGCTCCGATGCCAAAGCGAAGGATGGCGAGGCCAAGTTCTTCGAGAAGCAGTCCAAGGATTGGAGGATTGGTTTGTTTGAGGAGAAGAGCGAGGGCAAAGCAAAGCCCCAGAGAGCTCTGACAAATGACTCAGAGCAGCTCGCAATCTGCGATGGTACCGTGGCCGCCAGCAGGAACATGACGGAGAAGCTGTGGAAGGCAGCAGATGGGCAGCTTACAAAGGCGATCGCGGCCTACAATAAGATCCTTGTCGAGGGCAGAAAGTTGGTTGCTTCCGTGGATGAGAAGCAGGACAAGGACATGTACCAGAGTGTGCGACTTGGACTGGTTTTGTATTCCTGAAACAACCTTGCCAAAAGCTTCAACTTTTTTATCCTCGCAAGTAAAGTCACCAATTTAACTCGTAAGTAAATACATGGAGGCTTCAACCTTTGTCTTCGCAAGTAAAGCACAAACTTTAACTCGTAAAAGTAGTCTCTTCAACAACAGTCGCATGTAACCAAAGTGTTGTGCTTTCTCTCGCAAGTAAACCCAGTGCCCGAACACCGAAACCTGTGTGAGACCCCACAGCTGTAAGGAAGAGCATCGTCCAACAAGCAACAAAATCGAAGCAGGGACTTGAGCACCTTCTCTCGTGGCACGAGTACGAGGATGAGAATGAGGACGGGCCGATCACGGTCTCATCATATTCCAAGACCATGAGAGAGTCCGGGCGAGTAGCAACTCATCTCGAAGAACAAATGGCAGCCGTGAAAGCCAAGTTGACTGTCCGAGCCAAAAAAGGATGCTAGACAGATTTTGAATGTGTGCAGTTCCGGAGCTGTCGCCTCTATGTGGTGCAAACGGCGATTCTGAGTTTTGGCGATGAGAGAAAAAAGCAACGGCGATGATGAGAGCTTGAGATTTGGCGCTTTTCTGGTGATTTTTACATGTGAGCAACGACGTGTATAACTATAACCTTTTGAATCATGTTGGGGTGTTGGTCTTCGTGACTTTCAGCTTCAATTTTAGAGTATATATAACACCGATGGTGTTGTTGTAGCCTGCTTTGCATGTGTGAGTGCACACATGTGTAAAGCTATACCTCCGAACCTCAAGCATTGAATCAACCATGAAAGTCCATACCTCCAAAACCCTGTGAAGCTCACAACACAACCTTCGTAACCCCAAACCCTGAACCCTCTATAAACCCTTAAATCCTGAACCTTATATATAAACCCTCACAAGATTTGTTTCGTCCAGATTGAGGGGCAGTGGACCGTGTGGTTTAGGGGGTTTGGGTTTTGCGGGGTTGGGGCAAAAGCTTTCTGTTGTTGTTTGTATAGTATATTTGGTGCCCACACATATATGTATAACTTGCTCACAAGCCTCAGCCTCAATGCTCGGTGTGTCTGACCATGTGTGTCCCGTCCTTATAAAATGTTTTATGGCTATAGCGAACAAACCACTGTATGAAATAAGGCACAAAAGTTCAGCTGGCAACAAACACCAACTTTGCATAAAGGTGCTGTTCTGTTTATTTATATATGGAGAGAAGGTACCATGGAGGATGCAGGGCCCGAGCGAAAGCGACGAAAGGGTGGGGTCCAACAGAGATTGGGCCAGGCGGTGAGTGAGAAGTCCACCTCAAGTTCTTTGCACGATTTGCTGATGACGTATTTGGCACAAGGCCTCCTGTCGGCCTCTATGATTCATGCAATTGCAGTTGCAGCGGCTGCCGATATTAGAAATGCAAGGGACGGGAAAATTCTTCCTGATTTGGACAGGCTCAGCAAGGTGAAGCATGGAAAAAATTTGCAATCTTCTATTGACAACCACTTGGCCCAGCAGTCCAATCTTCCGATGCCGACAGAATTTAATATCCCCTTAGCAGGACAAGTCGAAGGCACGGCGACTTCCATGATATTGCTTCCGCACGAGATTATGCACCACCTTTGGAAGACGACGACTGGATGGATTACTTCTGTGTTGCCTGATGCGGAGGCTTTGCCTCGGTTTTGGAGATCGTTCAATGGACACCCTTGCATGTCAAATCATGCGGTAAAATCGCGAGCTAATTGGATGCAAAGGGCTATTCCCCTTTGCATACACGGCGACGAAGTTCCTGTTTTTGGAGTGGGCAAGATATGGGCTCGCAGTGTTTTGGCTTTTTCATGGGTATCGCTGATGGCCACAGCGGCCGGCCGATCTGCTGCCGATTGCAACCTCTACATTTGGGGCGTTTTTGAGAAGTTCATTATTCCGGCTGGCGGCGAGGGGGCTGGGACAATGGAAACTTTTTGGCAAGTGATGTATTGGTCTTTCAACATTCTTTACACCGGTAAATGGCCTGCTCGGGATTGGCAAGGCAAGAAGCAGCCTGGTGTGTTGTTGTATATGTACACATGTGCCAGAAATCTGGAAACCCTTACATTTTAGGACCCTGTGGGAACCCTATAAGCTGTAAGCCTTTTTGTCTTTCTTGATTTTTTATGATGTGGGTCCTGTTTTAGATATGTGACTATATACATACACACCCTATGTATGAGAGCCCTGTTCTCAAATCCAACCCTAACCCAACAGCTTCCTTGATGGTGATGATATATATATATATATACACAGTATATAATATCGTATAAACATATATAAGCCACAAAACCACGGACCCGTGGAATCCCAAAGCAGCACGAACCGGATGTGAGAAAAATCACCACACAGTATACGTAAAAAACCCTCTCACCACATGTAGATATATATATGTAGATATATATGAACCTGTCTCACAAGTAAGAAAATGTTTGTTACACGGCACAGAGGTATGGGGCCAGTACAAAGGAGGGCGAACGAGCGGGAACCGACCTATGCGGAGGATATTATGGTGTCCTGGTTCAAATGGCTGGCGACTTGGATTATTATGCGAAATGGCTGGAGGTTCCACGATGGAGCAATCACAGCAAACCTTGTGCTCTTTGTCGGGCCGCCTTCAAAGGACCACTAACATGGATGGACAATCGTGCAAATTCGCCGTGGCAAGCCTCGTGCCTCACCACCACCAACTGGAGATCCCACTGGAATCCATCATGCCAGCTGTATTCTTTACCTGGCTTTTCGGGACTTTGTATCACGATGGACTATATGCATTGTATGTTTTTGGGGTGGATACAGTTTTTTTATGGCTCCGTGCTCAGCATCGTGGTCCACGATTGTTTGGGTGGGAGTATCTTGGCGAATTTGAAATACTGCGACTCCTTCATCAAGAAGTACCAGCGAGACAACGAAACCAGATACACATTCCGCCAGCGACTTCTGAAACTTACAATGATACAACCAAAAAAAGGATTCCCCAAGATGAGAGGAAGAGCTTCCGATATTCAATCTTTGGACAGTGCAATTCTTGCTCTATTCGAAGAGCAAATGGACGAGGGTATCTATCAACACAAGCAAATCCGGCTCTTTTTGCGGTTGAACCTGCAGCTGGCTGAAATATTGGAAGCTTATGGGCCACGGTACGGCTTCTTGGCTTTACCTGAGGAGCAAGCAAACCTGGCTTTCAAGCTCGGTTGCCAAATGGCACAGCTCCACAGCAGCCTGCAAGCCCACTACAAAGGGACGGGGGAGAAGCTCTTCAATCTCACAAGTAAGACCCACTTCGTTTTGCATAGTCTCCTACTCAGCAGTTTTATTCATCCGTCGATGGTCTGGTGCTACAAGGGAGAGACGACGATGCATCGCCTGCAGATTCTATGGAAGAGTTGTTTGGCAGGGGTGAAGCACTGGCATGCTTCCAAAAAGGCTGCCCTCAAAGAGAGGCACCTTTTGTTTCTGCGGGGCAAAGTTGGGCGATCGTGAGAGCTTCTTTCTTTTCTGTCGCGAAAAAAAAGAGTGTCTCTCTGCTATATGTGGTGCTCCTGGTCTTTTGTTTGGGCTTTTGAATCACAGTTGTCGTATATACTGGTGTGGATCTTATAAGCAATCTGCATGGATTCTCTTTGGTTAGTTTATGGCTTTGGGCCTGCGAATTTTCGGAAAAGTCCTTACTTCTGCTGTGGATCCTTTACATGTGGTGTCTGCGATTGCAGAGCAAAACAAACTCATGCCGGTGATTTTTTTAAATCCTTTACATGTGGTGTCTAAGTTTGCAGCCGCAAATATGAGTTCCATGTTTGTGTTTGCATAATGTTTTTATGTGTTTTGTCATGTTTTTAGCTCACCAGAAAATTTACGTAAATTTGGTCATTTTACACTAAATCCTTCGTTTACAGTAAATCAAGCCAAAGTGTAAAATTAGGTAAACAGCAGACTCAGGGCAATGTGTGAGCTCGTCGAAAATGCCGAGGTCCTGCCAACCAAACAGTTCACAGATTCTGCGGAGCGCGGGCAGCTGCAAGGTGCACACTCCTGTGGTGCTCCGGTAGGCCTTCTGTACGTGAGGACGGAGGCTCTGGTACCAAGACCTGGTCTCGTCTTCCATATCCACAACCATCTCTTCGACCTGTTCCACGACTGCGAGGCGTAGTTCTGCCAAGTGGGCACGCATCTGGAACCAAATGCGAATCCACTGTTGCAAACCGGGCTCCATGAGTGCGTCGCGGTGATCCGGATGGGGCATGTGTCGTGACAACTTCCAGTGCTCCGAGGGGTCCTGCAGGTAGGAGAGGTCAAAGGAGTCGTAGTCGCCAGGTCCCGGGCCTAGGAGTGGCGGGCGACCTTGCCACAAACCAGCTGCTATGTCGAGTGCGGTTCCTCCTAGCGGGTTGAGCTCCTTGTCCGCCTTTGCGGGCGTCGCGGCAAACATGGCCATGATGAAGATCAGGCGCGCGGCTCCAGCGTGCCAGCCATTGGCTAGCGCTTTGTGGCGCTCGTGCTCGGAGAGCTTGCTGGTCCAACCTTGTGGCAAGTGATGCCATTGCTCCTTCACCGATGGTGGAGGAATCACGAAGCGGCCTTGACTGTCCGCCATCATGACGCCTGCTTCGTAATGCCAAGGAGCGAATCGTTGTCGATCGGCACGCCATCGTTGATTCGCTTCACTGCTGATCTTGCCCTTACAGCTGCGTGGAGCGGGGCGTCCTTGTGGGTCGTCTGAAGGTGTTGTGAGACACGGGAGCGGCTTGCCCTCCTCGACCAGGCACCTCGGCAAAGAAAGTCCTTCGGTCTTAAAAGCGTGCGGGTCGTCCTTGACGAGGTCGAAGTGCACTCGTGGGATGCCTTGCATAGTCGTCCACCGAATGCGAAGAGGACAATCGGGTCGATGGGCGATTTCCTGCCATGGCACCCTGCACCACCAGACTCTTGGTCGGGATATGGTGCCGAAGTCTGCGGCGTCATGGACCACGGCGGGCGAGTCGAGGGACTTCTCGATCTTGCGCATATCCGCTCTGTTCTGTGGGATGACGTTCTCCACCATGACGACGGCGCGGGGTCTTTGCCATCTCTTTTCCAAATCCACCACTAGCTGGGCGAATCGAGCGAACTTGGATCCCTCCGTACCTTGGTGACCAGGCGCGTCTGAGCGAATGCGTGAAAAGTCATGACATGGAGGGCCTCCTGCTATGACCACAGTCGCTCGTCCTGCGGGGTCCAGCTCCTGAACCAAGTCGTGCAAAGACTCGGGCGTCTCCTGGTCGAAGTCGCCACGTTGCACCACTTCAGGGAAGTGGTCGTGTAACAGCTTCTTCAAGTTGGGGTCGATCTCCCACGATGCGCCACGCCACTGGAGACCATTGCTGCTGCAGTACTCGTCGCAAATCAGACAAGCGGTGCCGAGGCCATCGAAGAAACTGAGCATGACGATGTCGGGCGGGCGATCGCCGTTCTTGATGCGGATGGTCTCGGCCTTGCTGCGGAGCGTCACTGACTGGGGTGGCTTTTGCTTGTCGTCGTAGGGAGATCTTCGGGAGCGGGGCAATGGCGACCTCGAGCGAGCGAAAACTTGGCTGTCTTCGCTTTGCGGTGGGTCGGGTCCACCCCTGTGGGATGGCCCGTGCTGTCCCTATTCCTGCTGCTGCCATTGCTTGCGGCTGTCGTGCTGCTGTCGCCAATCAGTCTGGCGCCATTGCGATCTGTCGTCGTCGTGCTGGCGACCTTTGCCGTGACCTTGCCAGTGTGGGCGATCTTCCTCATGTTGGCGACCGCGGCCTTGGTAGTGGTTCCACTGGCGATCGTATTGAGGTTGGTAGCGATGCTTTCCGCCACCCTTGCCATTCCCTTTGCCTTCCGAGCGCTCCCACCACCGCTGCTGGCCTTTGCCGTTTCGACCCTTGCCTCGGCCTCTGCCTCCACGAGGGATGTCGTGCCAAGGGGTCTCGGTGTTCCTTGGGGCGCGTGCGGGGCGATCTGGCTGAACTTCTGTGCTCATGGCCTCTTGGAGAAGCTGGCTGTCGGCCGTGATCTCGTGCGCGATGTCCCTGAAAGGCTGCTTCTTGCGCAGCGCGAGAGCGATGCGCCACGATGTATTCTCCCAGTGGATCTTGAGCTGGTCGATCTTGTTGGGGCGGCTGCGCACCAGCCGCTGCCACCATGAAAAGTACTCGTCGATGTCGCTCTCCGGGGCGTACTCGATGAAGATCAGGGCGACGCGAATGGCCTCGAGGCAGTCGAGAATGGCTACCTGGCTCTTCGGCTTCCAAGGCGTCTCGGGTTCGGTCTCGAGCTGAAGGTCGGCGTTCACGACCAAAGTGGTGACCTGTTCCTGTGACCGGGCCCGTTTGCGAGCTGAGCTTAGGGTGTTGGGGAGGAGCGCCGCGGTGAAGTGCCTGTGCTGCACGATCTCCTCCAAGGGGATCGCGTTGTGGGCGAGGTTCTTGGCGTCGTTGAGGAGCTTCGCGATCACGGCCTCGGCTCCTAGGAGAGTCATCTCGGGGAACTTGCGAGGGACTCCATGTATGAGCACGGCTTCATACTTGTGTATCTGCTGCTGCCAATACCCTGGCGGCAGCTCCTTTGTCTTGGAAGTCGAGGTGGCTGCGGCCGCGGTCGTGGTCGGGGAGCTGCTCGCAGCGTTCGGTGCTGACTTCTCGCGAGCCTTTCGCCAGGCGTGGCGCAGTCTTGCGCGAGCCACTGGCAGCTCGGCGTCACTCACTTCAAACACCTTGCCGTCCTGGAGCTTGAATGGCGAGGCGAGCGGCTGTACCATAGCTTGATCGAACTCCTTCACGTCCTCGCCCATCTCGGCGAAGATCGCGGTGGAGAGGATGCCTTTGGTCGCGACGTAGGCGATCAGGTCATCTGACGCGCCAGCGTCCAGGAGAAGTGCTCGCAGGCCGGTATCCATGACAACCTGTGCGCGAGAGCTGGGGCTATGCTTAAAAAGAAAAACTGCAGCGGGGCGGTGCGATAACTGTAGTCGATGCCGTGTCACGTCTCTCTGAAGGCTCTCGGTCTCTTTTCTCGGGCGGGGCGCAGCGAGGCTGCGGGTTAGATCGCTCAGCTAGAAGAGGAGTCATAGCTGTCAGTGGACTCCGTGTCGGACGGCTGCTGCCCGGCCGCCTTCTTGCGACTTTCTGCCCCTGCCTCGGGGAAGCACTTGAGGCACAGGTTCTGAGAACCATCGTCATGTGCCCGGGTGAAGTTGGAGTACCCGTACGGCCAGCCGCAGCGAGCGCGCCATTTCGCTGGCGGTCGTGAGGACTCCTCGGGGTCCCTCATGTGTGCCTTGCGCTTGCAAACCAGGTCCGGCCTGTCCTGGATCAACTCGAGGCGTGCGGCTATGTCGTCAAGCGATCCGATCATTGCTGCCACGGCCTCTTTGTCCTCTGCGTCTGTCTTTGTTGAGCGAGCTTTCTTCGTCGGTCGAGGCGGAGGCGCTGGCTCGGACTCCTCCAGGTTATGCACGAGGGTCCAGGGAGGGGAGTCGTGCGCCTTGTCCTTGAGGGCTGCAGGACCAGGCGGCAAGGTCGGAAGGCCGGCAGCCGCAATGCCGTAGAGGGCGTCCTCGAGTTCGGTGTCCTGGACGTAGCGCTCGATCGCGCGACTCCCCCATCTCCCGAGCAACATGATCGTGCTCACCGGTATCCTCATGCGACACAGGTGTTGGGCGCCCGAGACTCGAAGACAATGTCCCCCGAACCTGTTCACCTCGGGCTCGAGGGGAGCTCCGGCTCTGGTTAGTGGCACGTCGGCCGCGGTGAGAACTGCGTGGATCGCCTCGATCGTCTGTGCCTTCGTCATGGGCTCGCCAGTGTCGGCTGCGAAAATAAAATCCTCGGAGTCGGAAGAGCACTGGTCGGCGATGCGGAGCGCCGCGTGGTAGGGGCAGATCGTCTCCGGGATGGTGCCGCAATAGCACGAGTGTCTTCGCTGCACCATTGACCCCACGGTGTCGTTCTTGCTCGCGGACAGGGTGAGGCATACTTGCTTTCTTTCGGAGTCGAGAGTCATGTGCTTGACCCGGAGCGCGGAGAGCTCGATCTCGCGGCAAAGAAACCAGGATCCCAGGACCACCATGGCATGGTGAAAGCGGAGCCTTTCCTCGAGCAGGTCAATGCAGATGTCGAGGGAGTCGAGGCGAAAGGCGTCCTTGGGGGAGTTGGTGCCCATGCCTCGCTCAATGGACCTGATGGCGTCGCGTATCGCCAGTTCCACGGGCGGGGGGACAGCTTGGCCCGTGACATGTATGTGCTCCTTGCGAGCCCGAGAGAAGTACTGAGCGGAGCTGCGGTATCCCCCGCTGCGAAAACTCGTGCCGACCTTCTCGATGGTATCGGCGGTCAGAGGCACGGGGCTGATTCCCCAGGCCGCGCAAATTTTGCACCATGTGACCCAGCGAGCGTCATTCGGGGCCCGCGCGGAGCGGGCGTACACATTGTCCCGAAAGTCTCGCAAGGCCTCCTCCGAGTTGAGCGGGTCAGCGGCTGCCAAGGCCTTGTTCAACATGCCGCCAGCCGAGGTTCTCGGAGCAGGCTGGTCGAAGCGCGGCGCGGGTCCGCGGGGCAGGGCGCTCCCTTGACTGGCTTCCATGTGGTCTTTGTACCCCGACATGACCAACATGACCTCGATCTCACCGGCGAGTCGATGGTCGACGTGCTTCGCGCGGAGTGCCGCATCATGTATGCTTTCGAACCCCAGCTCGCTCATCTTGTCGATGGTTTGCGGCGACAACCCGGCCGAAACCGCTGCTTGCATGAAGTCCACGAACGAGTGGTAGTCGAAAGCCGACATGGCGTGGCGTGCGCGCGCGTGCACGACGTACGAGCAAAGCAACCTGAGCCTTGAAGAGAACGGCTACGCAGAGCGGGCGTCCAGCTTCTTGTGCATGAAGTGATGTGACCTGACAGGTTCGAGCTGCGGGGCGTCGGGCGGGGAGAGGTGCAAGCACTCGAGACTGTCGTTGCGAGCGAGGCGAACCGAACACGAGGCACGACATGAAAGTGCAGACTGCGCATGCCCTCGCAAACAGAGTCCCTTGCAAGCACTCGAGGGAGAGAGTCAACGCGAGCGGAGACCTAATGCAAGAGAAGAGGCGCTCCTGTCAGCAGGCTTCGGAAGAGAAGAGAGTCAGAGAAAGGAAAGACCTAATGCAAGAGGGGAGGAGCAGCACTCACTCACTCCTGTGGTTCGGGCGGGGGGAGCGGGCTCGTCGCAGAAGCTCGGACCCCTTCTTTTGGCGGCGCGGGCGGCGCAGGGGTTGCGAGGCGAGGCGGTGATTGCTGTATGACCGCCGGTCGCCATGGAAGAATCAGAAGGCCCGCTCTTCAGCGCCTTCCTGCGGAGCGAGCGCGCTCGCATGGACCGCAAAAATGATTGCCGTGTGCCGTCCCCGATCGCGTTCGGATGATGGGACGAAAGCACCGGCCCTGACATACTGGCGTGCGGTCGGCCTTGCGCGTCTCGCAGCCCAAGTTGCAGTAGCCTTCCACGCGGTGGTCGGCGTATTTGCCGGGTGGAGGCTGTGCCGGGACGCCCGGTGGCAAGTTCCAAACGACATTGGTCTCGCCCGTCAGCAAGTCGCATGGCTCAGGCCACCCTTCCCAAGCGCGCAGCCGCTCTTCACGATCGCGGCGACGAGCGATGCGAGCCTGGTCGCGGGACACCTCGGCGGGCGAAGGAAAGGACGCTTTCGCCACCGGCGGGTCGGGCACCGGAGTCGGCTGACTCGGTCCGGGCGCCCCATCATCCTCGTCGGTGTCCTCCGCTGTGGCGTTGGCCCTTGTTGCTGTCGAGGCTCCTGCCGTGGAGGGCGGGTCGGGCCGAGCGGGCGACACGCACAGCAGCCTGCGTGAGATGACCCTGGGCTGGTCATCGTCATCATCCTGGTCGTCCCCGTCGTCCTGGCCTCCGTCGTCGTCCTGCTCCACCGGGTCCTCGGGCGTGGCGTCCTCGACGTCAGAGGTGGATACTGGCTGCGAGGCAGCCGCCGTAGCCTGCAGGAAGTCCTCAAGGTCGGGCGCCAGCTCGTCGAAGAAAACTTCCGCCGGCGGTGAGCTGGGCGGCGGCAAAGGCGGAGCGGGCGAAGGCGAGGCCGAAGGTGGTGGTGCCATCAGTTCCAGGTCTTGTGGCACTGTGTCCACGTACGGCTGGGTGAAGACTGCCGCCAAGGTGCTGTCGTAGTCGCTGGGTCGTTGTGGCGGTCGCTTCTGCTGAACCACAGCCTTGGCCGGCGTCGCGATCGGAGCTGCGGAGGCAGCCTTTGCTTTGGCCGGCGAGGCGGGCGGGTCCTGGATCGTCGCCTTCTTGGGCGTGGTGATAGCCGGGACGCCCTTGGCTCCACTGGAGGCCTTCGTCTTCGGCTGCTCCGTCCCCGTCGGCTGCTTCGGTGGAGACGTTGAAGAGCTCGGTGGCGGGCTGGTGCTCGACGGCTTGGCGGGCATGGCCTTGAGCGGAGGGCTCGCGGCCTTCCCCATGCTCTTGAGCAACGGTCCGGGCATCGGCGAAGGCGTTGTCCCTTGCGTCAGCATCTGCTGCTGGGCCAGCTCGAGCGTGCGGTCGCGAGCCGAGATCCTGGCCGCGTAGTGGGCATCGGTACCCATGAGCACAGTGTGCCCGATGCCGAGCACTCTGCGGAGCTGCACCGAACCCAGGCTCCGGAGCAGAACGCGCAAGTCGTCGTCATCCAGGAGAGGAAAGGTCTCGAAGACCGCCATGGCGTTGCGGAACTGCTCCACTGTCGTCACTGCTCCGGCAGCACCATCAGCCGCGGCCGCACTTGTAGTCGGGGAGCTCGAGGACATTGCGGCGCGAGCGGGCGGCTATCCTGAAAAGCTTGAAAGAACCTCGAGCGGGCAACAGCTGCGGTTGTCTGCTGTTGCCGCTCGTACATGTCACTCCGTGCACACGTGCACTACACAACAAAAAGGCGTCTTTTGCCCTGTTGCCCCGCAGTCAGAGCTAAAGTGGCTTGGCGACAGTCCTGATGATGCCTGTAGGCTCCTTCTGCACGGAATGGATTCACAGACGGAAATCGAAAACGTAATGAATTTAGCCCTGCGTCTGCTTCGATATCCAATGAAAGAGCACGCTCATCGCCTCATCGATCCATGCATTTACCGCAGTTTCATCACATCGACAGCTTCTGCTTCTCCCGAAAACAGCCTCGGCCAGCATTGCAAGCGAGAACCCTCATACTGAAAACAAAAGGCAATGTCTCTAGTCTTCAAAAGCAAGGCACGCGCATCTGGGGGTTGAAATTGATCCAGCGCGCCTCTGTGGACGAGAACGAGATCCAATCGGGATCTGGACCTGATCTTGCATGCTCTCAAGACATCGGTGAAAGCTATGATGACGAGCAGTCGGATTTTGTGCTGAGCAACGCATGACTTCCTTTAATCGCTGGATGTCATCTCGATCCAACTCCAGTGAAGGTTTGTCGTCGGACAGCGGCTCATCTGCCATTTGGCAGCGCGCTTCAAAGATTATTCACAAGTAACGTGGGGCGGCACATGTCCACCTGCAAGTTGCTCAACCTATCTGAATCTGTCAGGTTCGGGGCTTTGCGTCACGCATGTAGGAAAGGTTGCTAAGGGCTGTGCACTTCGTTTGTCATGGGCCTAGCGCCTAGTGCTTCGATCCGAAAATGCTTTCCCTCAGAACATGCCAAAGCAAGCGCACCGATACGAACCTGGAAGCACTTTGGAAACTCATCTCTGGCAGTATTTTCCTGCCGGTGTTGCCGCACGAAGCCAAACCCCTTCTAGCCTTCATTGCCGGAGCGCAACTGGGACTGGCAGGCACACAAGCGACCTCTCACCCGATATTCTCTCTAAGAGTGGCTTAGCGAAGACATCAGAAGAGTAGTGTCTGAGCAGGTCACATGAAGCACTCATGCCTGCAGTGCTCCCCACCGGCGCACAGTTCTGCCCAGTCCGTTGATGCATATCACACCGGATGGACGGAATGATGAGAAACAATGGTGCAATAATGCATTTCTGTACATCTCTTGATGCTACGAGTAGCATTTGAATGTGACATCAATTTCTCAATTCAGTTGGCTTTTCCGATTGCCCCAACAGCAAAAGCAACACGATCAACCAGCTCCGCCTTCGAGCCCTTCGTGGGCCACGCTTGGGATTGCAGCCAGCTGGCGAGCAATCCTCTACTCTGCTTTCGAAGCCAAGCACAAAGTTCAGCTGCACCATCTGGCCTCTTCAGAAGTGAATGTGCTGTTGCCTCGAAGTCCTTACACTGCTTAGCAGACACCTTGGCTGGTGTGCTCTTGGCAGAATCGGCCTTGTCGGCCTTGCCCTTACAAGGGGATGTTAAAACTTCACTGGCCGTCGGAGCAGCAGCCGCAGGACCACGCAGTGGCACAGTGATGGTTGCCCACTTCGACTGGCCGGCTTCATTGGCAGCTGCCACATACACGCAAGCGGCGGACTGCTGGAAGAAGGCAGGCATCTTCACCAGGTCTTCTTCGGCCAGGACACAGCTAGTGAGTTCATCCAGAGACACATATCTCTTAAGTTCATCGTTGTACTCCGGCTCGAGCACTGTTATGGTGAGCGGCTGGCCAAACGAGGGATCCAAAGCCGCAACTAAATACTTTCGAATAGGCGACGACATCGCTGTTGGCGACTGCCAACTAATTCGGATGCGTCTGCGGCCAGGCGCAGCGCAAAGCACCGCGGATGCTAGCCGTGCCGGTGCTGCAGGTGGGTGAAGCTCTGCAAATTTCAGCTTGTGTTCGCAGAGCTGCTTGGCTTTACGGAGCTCATCCATTGCCTCGGTGGCTCCGTCGCAGGCTCCGATGCGATCGGGGTGGAGCTTTCGCATCAGCGAACGAAAAGCCTGGTGAACGAGGGAGACTTCAGCCGCCGCTGCATCCAGGCCTAGCACCGCCTTGGCCCATGCTAGTTCTGATCTGAAAGCCCGTTTTCCTTCCTGTAGTTGCAGGATCCTGGCAACCTCTTCTGATGCCTCTTGTTCGCGCATCTGCAGAAGGTCTGCCTGTCAGCTGTGCTTTCATCAACTCGCCCTCACTCTCAAGGCAGTCAGCACATCCTCGCGAAGTCTGGCAAACACGGGCCAGCGCCTGCGCGGCTTGATCGTCACGAACATCGGAAGACGTAGCAGTCGTCGATGACTTCGCTGTCGCTGATGCTGGCCTCACGAAATGCAAGTCTGCAGGTCTGAGTGAACGAGAAGGCTGCACGAGAATAAAATGTGAATCTGACCTTTCTGCCGGCCTGGCTTTCTGGCCAGCTGCATCTGCAGGAAGCTGCATTGGGTCTTCCTTCAAGGAGTGGAACGGCACATCTTTTAGGAAGCCACGCCCAAACCGACCGAAGCCATGCTACTTTTCGCACTGCATACTGTATCGCATGGGGACTTTAAAGTTTTGCCCGGTGCTGCTTGGCGATATGAAGCATGAGATGGCTCCGCGGCCTCCTCCTTCACAGCCGATGGTGACAGGTCAAGCCTCTTGCCTTCAAAAGGTTCACCAGTTGCAGAAGTCACTACAGTGGAAGCAGGAAAGGAAATTACGAAGCTGAGCTTGGTGCGCAAACCTGAGCGGCACGGGCTTCGGCAAGGTGTTGCCACGTAGGACTTGTCTCCACAGCCAGGTGGAGAGCTCTGAAAAAGTAATTTCTGCTGGCCACAGAACTTGGGCACGTTGCCCTTCAAGGACTCGCGAGCCTGCGCTGACTGACATCGTTGCAACATGTCGGTTGTTGCTGCCCTTTCAGTCAGCACATGCTTCGCCCCAGAACGCCCCATGCTCTTCCCACCGAGCCGATACGATATAGTCCAACTCTGCACTGACTTTCGGAACTCCTGGATGTGCAGGCGCCTGCGGTGTTGCGAGCATCGCCGATCCTCGAGCAGCGAGCCGCTGCCGCAGAGACGGCCTCACCTAGGAGCTCGCATCGTTGCAACCTGTCGCAACCTCTGCGAGACCGGGGTTGTGGCTGTGCTGGAGGCTCCGACATCGCTCATGTCGTTCTGCTGGTCCTTGTCTTGCCATACCGGCTCTGGAGATTTCGGGAGTTCGGAGTTCGTTCATGGCATGGCACATCGACCGGCAACGGAAACGTCCTCCGGCAGCACGGAACTGTCAGTCTGCACAGGGGACCTCGATCGATCGCGCAATCCGCCTGACCAGGAACTCGCAGCTACTTCTAGCAATTTAGGAGGCCGCGAGTTAGCAGAAAGATCGGGCCTTCAGCTTCCTTGGATCGCGTCCAGAAACTCAACGTCTGTTGGCCATCGCCTTTCGCAAAAAAGCGCTGAAGTCCCTTGCTGCTTGTACTTGCATGTACTGGTGATGATGACCTGCTGGTCCTCTCTTGCCGCGTCTGGGTGCCATCGTACAACTTGCTATGCGATGTGCACATGCAGGACTCGGCTCCTGTTGTTCGCTGTCGCATTCCGTTTGGATGAGCTCGGCCCGCAAACAGAACACTGAAATGTGAGTTGTGCTGTTGACGACATCCGATCTCCATGCCTGTAGGCATATAGGAGTTTCCTGTTTCGCAGATGCATGTCATGTGACTTTTTTCTCCAGCCCATCATGTTATCCAGAGCTGGCTTGCCTGGCGGGGTCACTTTACTCTCCCGCAAATCTTTCAAGTCAAGAGTGCTTCCACTTCCTGCTACTGTACTTGACTTGCTTGGTCAGGACATGGCAAGTTTGGTAGGGATAACCTCGCTGAGAAGACTTCAAATATCTGCGATCGTGCTGGAAAGCACCTTTTCGCAACAGCAGCATCAGCTCGCGAGTATGGCACGGCTTCTCGGACACGTTGGAAAATCCACATATTCTACTGTCTCCAATGCAACCATGGCATGGTCGTCTTGGAGGCTCTTGCCGCTGTACCCTTTGCCATCGAGTTGCCTTGTCCGAACGGCTACAGCTGCAACATCAAGCTACGGCCACACTACGGTCTTGCGTTGCTTCGTTCTGTCATTCTACCTACACACTGCTCGCGGATCAACCCTATCCCAAAAACACGTAGCGCCAGCATGCCAGCAAGTCGCTCGACGGCGAAGATGCGAGCTTCTTGTGCTGTGCCACCAGGCCAATATGGAGGAGCACGGCAGAGGCTGGGACGAGAGCTTACGCGTCCATACAAGCACAAAAGCATGTAACATCCGTGTAAGTATAATGGACATACCCACCAATGCAGCCAACTCCGCTGCAGCAGTCCTCACAGCCATAGAGCAGCCAGTCCCCAATAACATAATTTTGAATGAAACTCCGTCTGTACACACCCTTTCCGGTGGAGAGGGCCAATCTAATTCTACGTGAACACCACTTGAGACACCAACTACATGTGGAATGCGGCGAAGCCTGCAGACGTTGAACGTTGAAAAATCTGGCAGCGCCTATGCATTCCAATTGGAAAAATCGTGCCCAAAGGACAAAGGGTTTCCAAAGGTTGCTACAGCTAAGGTGGCCTTGCGGTGCACCGGCATGGAATTCGTGCACTCACTAACTGGGATACGCCAGAGGAAATTCTTCAAAGGACTAGGCTCAGGCTTTGCAGCTTGGCTTGGAGTTTGGAGGCCTGCTCGTGCCGATAAAGCACAAAAGCTCGAAGAACAAATGACCCGGAGCCTTGGTGCGGTGAGTATCGATTGAAGGATCTCCAGCTGTTCAAATCAAGCCTCCTGCCCCTCAAGTGAACACAGCAGAGAATGTGAGATGCCGTCACTGGCACCTTCCGACTGGCACGAGGAAGGTGAAGGATGTCAGACTTCGACGTTGAATGCCGCCACCATCACATTGTTGTCCTTCGCCTGGCAGGAGATGCATGAGGCAGATTGAATCACCTTACATCAGAGTGGAAGTGCTGCCTCCTGGACCAAGCCGAGGTATTTGTCAGATCGATGGGTAGCAAAAACCACCAATCTGCAAGTGCACATGTGCGGACACGATTGAAGCTCCTCTACAACCCTCTGCGTGCACCACATGTTGCAGCCTCTAAAACATCCAAAACAACACCAACACAACATTCGGATTTGTTGACTTGCGTTCTGCCGGCCTGTCTACTTGACCCAGGATACGCGTGTTGCACCTGGAGTGCAAAAAGCGATGCGAGCGGTTGGGCGGGCGAGGCCCTATCAAGAACCCTCAGCACTTCGACGCACAGACGATACTTTCGAGACTCATTCACTCATGCCACGGCACTTCGCAGCCGCGGCAGCGAGCTCCAGATGGTCACATTCCCTGTGTGGACATATCGTTACACCTTCCTCCTTGCATCTCTCCAGCAGTACCTGAGGAAGGTGTGGTGTGAGCTCGACAATGCAAATAACAAGCCGCCGGCCTGAACCTCGTCGTCTTGCTTTTCCAAGCTTTGTGGAAGCTCAACTGTTAGCAGCTCGGGCCTCCCGTGGTCCCGGATGATCAACATCTAATTGCATGACATGCGTCTCATGCAATGGTGGCTTCAGCCGTGTTCAGTTTCCCTGATCGCTGGGATAGCCTGAGGTGGTGCCTGGAGAGGCATAGAGCCGCTCATGCTATGGAGTGGCTCACTCACCCCCTTCCCATCTGCTTCCCGAAGAAGGAGCACTGCCCTGTTGCTCGGTTACGCAAGGTGTGCTCAGCCCCAGCCTTCCTTTGTCTAGGACCGCCTTGATCACTGCCGAGTTTGTGCCACTGGACCTGGGCGAAAAAAGGCGCGGCAAAAGAACCTGCAAATCGCCGTGTCAGCATTCACACGCTTCCAGTGCCCCGTGGTGCTTCGTAGCCTACACCCCCACGCTGAGCCTGTGACCCGGATGTGAAAATGCGATGCCCTCTTTCCACGTGCCCCTGGCACTTTCAGGCGTTTAATCTGGAATCCGATGATTGTAAGGCCGTGTTTCTGCAGGTCTGCAACGAAAGCTGTGGCAAAGGTGGCTGAACCCCATGCATGCCTGCGTGAGTGCTTCGATCTCCTGCGTGCACACGGGCTTGCTGACATGATGACACGAACTGACTCCAAAGCTCGGCTTGGGAAGCTATGGCACCGGCACAAACCCATGCAACATAAAATGCTGTTTTGTCCCGATGGCCTGCTGGTGATTGTATGTGCAATCCCGCGTGCCCAGAATGGCGACGTTCTGCTGAGGGTTTGTAAGTCGAGCAAGCTCCTGCAACGTATGTAAACTGTTCCACGGAGAACTTTGCATCACATCCCGATGACTGATGACTGGCAAAAATTCACACCTGTAACACAAGCAGCACCTGCAACATGCGAGTGCTGTACACGCCGAAACAAACTAATCGGTGCATGGCCTCTTCCGGAGACGTGTCGTTGAAATCCTGCTGTCAAGGCGATACCGTAGCTTTGAGTCTTTGCGGCGCACGACGACGCACGTTCCTTCTCCAAGGTGGCTGTTTGGTTTGAGGACCTGGTGACATACGCTCGCAAGATCATGCAAGCAACCCGGTCACAAAAAAACTGCAGCACGCACTCTGATGCACCGACAATGTATGCAGCTTCGGTACTTCTGCCGGCCGCCCAGCAACCCCAGTGGCCACTGTAGATTGCGAAGAAACCCAGCACGACCAACAACGTCCTACAAAATTTGCATGCAATGTATACGGCATGCTTGGATCGTGTCCCAGCCTGGGCACGCAGTTTTAAGCGAGCGCTGTTTGCACAGGGCCTGCGGATGACAACTATGGCCGCTGGCAAATGCATCTCTTCGAAGCCGTGTCTGACAGCAGCCTCCAAGGAGATTGAAACCGGTTCCAGATTCGACGGCTGCAAAGCCCCAGGCCTCGATCTGTAGCTGTGACTGCTAATGCGGCGGTGTGCATAACACTCGACGGCCACACGTGCTAAGCGAGGTGCATCGAAACCAGAAAAATTTTAGCAAGAAACTTGCTTTGTGGTCTTGCCTTGTTTCTATCGTTTGCGAAATCCACACGCGGCCCTAGTGCACCGGGCAGCCGGCTGGGCGAGGGGCGAAGGGCTGTGCCGTCTGCACGGCGCCGGGCCAAAAGCAAAGCAGGAAACCAAAAACACGGAGGGGCAGTGGCACACGCCGACGGTGGTCAGGGCATGCGAATTGCAAGGGGGAACAACCCTTGCGATCGGGTGGCGAGCTCGGCAGCCGTAGGCCCAAGTGCACGTCTTGCGTGCGGCCCGGTTTGTGGCACCATCCTTCGAGATCTCGGTGTCACTTTTTTTTTGCGCACACATTTTGTGACAAGTACAAGCGCGGTCCCAGTGTTCCTGCAGGCTACGGCCCGTAAGACCTAAGTCCGCGCTGGCAGTCGGCTGGCAGCCGGGCTGTCAAGCCATCGCTCGTCTTGTACGACCTCATGCACAGCGCGCTCGCCGGCAGCAAGAGGCGACAGCGTGGAGAGGCAGTTCGAGCAATGAGCTGGCGAGCGCCACGGCGATGATGGCACTCCAGCGCGAAACGTAAGCTGCACGCAAAGCTGATCGGACGGCACCGAGCGCTTGCAAACAGACGCAAGAAGCCCGCAGCTTCGGAATGCTTCGGATCCCCAGCGACCGCCGGTCTCGACAGCGAAAACAACGAGGTGGCAGCGCGGCGAGCGCGACAGCTCGGGGTACGTCTCTCGCCGCTTGCGCTGCATCGCGTGCTGAAGTGCGAGGCCAAGTCGAAAGTCAGCCCTGGGCCCCGGCTCACCGGAGCGGGTGACAGCGCTGACACAAGTGGTATCGACAGCAAGCTGAGCCCCATGCCAAAGTTTTTTTTGCGAGGTCGGCCAATGTGCTGGGTCAACCGGACTCGGTCGGCACACTCACCGGATAGGCGAGGATTTGCTATCTGCACGTCAGGGACTGCCTGAGCAGATGGCCGTTGCCAGTCCGGCGCGATTCCTGGCAGCCAGACATCCCACCCGAACAGCACACCACTCACGCAACCCCAAGGCAGGATTGGTGACGGCGATAGTTCAGGAGAGAAGGCGGATCGCTTGTTGCATGTTTTGTTTGAAGGTGAGTCATCAAGAACCAAAAAAAATGAAGCCGCAAGGGCCAAGCCAAAAGACAGGAAGCTTCCAGGACCAAGGAGCATCTTGTGTCCTAAGAAGCATGAGACACAGTAGTGCTTCCAAGTGGAACACATCAAATGAGAAAGACATGACATACTCTACCACTCACGCAACCCTAAGAAGGATTGGTGGCGGCGAAAGGTTCAGGCGTAGAAGGCTCAGAAGACTTGCTTGACGAGCGGCTTCAGTTATTGCACCGAAGTTCCAAGCAGCATCATGCGCCAAGCGAAGCATGAGAAGCAGCTGTTCTTCCAAGCGGTACACATCATGTGAGAAGACATAGACGAATCAACCACACACGCAACCCTAAAAGGTGGTGACGGCGAAAGCTCAGGCTCAGAGGACTAGCGTAACGAGCAGCTTCAATTATTGCACCGAGAACTAGAAGGTCCAAGGAGCACCTCGTGCCAAGCGAAGTATCAGACACGGATGGAAATACACATCGTGCGACACAGACATGAACTATTAAGTGGACAAGAGAGCAGGCGTCAACCAGCTGGCGAACTCTTTCATTTTCTCAGGAACCCCGGCACTTGTTCAGGTGCTTCAGGAGATTAACATCCCGGGGGTCACTCAAGTTGGCTCCAACAGCGTATCGAGTGGCGTGGTCCACCCACGCCGGAACATGCTGCATGTACTGCTTTGCCACATCGCACTCAAAGCATAGATGTTCAAGGGCCTCCAAGGAGTATTTGGCGCAAAAGCGGCAAGGAGCAACAGGACCAGTGGCGGTATGAGAGAAGTAGCCTTGGAGCTTCAGCCGGGACCAGGCTTGAGCATGTCTTATGCCAATCCCGAACATTGCACGCTGCTGCACTGTCCAGCACTGCAGCTCTGCCAGTGTTCGAGATTAAATTTTTGCAAAAGAATGCCAAGCTGTCTGCTCGTGTGTGCGCATGGCCGGAATAACCACTGTGGATGCATGGTGGCATAACTTAGCTTCGGTCTGCTTGGCACAGGCATTTCTGCCTCCTGCATGGCGTAAGTCGGCGAAGCAGGGCAAATGTTGGATACAATGGTAAATTCCGACGTTTCCATATTTAGGTAACGTGTGTGTCACTGTTCATCAATGTCATGCAAAACAGTCCAGCCCCAATTAGGGGATCAGCAAGGCAAGTTTGCAGAGGCATTGGAGCCATCAACATCCAAGATGGGCAATCCCAGCTCCTGCTCTTTGCGCACTATAGTCACTACAGCAGCCGGCCAAGAGGAGGGCTCGGACTCAGCCAGCACAAGAATCTCGTTTTCAGTTCTGTACCGCATCAATGCGGGCAAGCCGCCGCACCATAATAGCCCGGCTCCACGCCACCGGCCAGCTCATAACCTCTCGCGGAGCTCCACTCGCGGAGCTGATTTCACTCCACCAATCTCTCGGAACTACAAAGCCTGCATTGCATTGATTTGCTTTTCGAAGAACGGAACCTGGACTGTAAGCTCAATTGCATGGGCCACTGAAGGCAGCATCATGCACCATCCTTGTACGCACAGCCAGGAGGAGCGCATGCATCGGAAATCCCGCCAGCAGGATGTGCGTTTTCGTAGCACCACGAGCAAGGATGCACTGGAGGTGTGCTCTTCCGTCGAACTGAGTAGAATGTGAAAATCAACAAACTCAACAGGGGAGCCTTGAAACATAAGCGGATTCATTTTTGGAAAAGCATGTGCCAACATTTTTTTCCCCCACGGACTTTTCGAGCGATCCAAGCGCTGTCCCAGTGCACCAGCAGACTACGGCCGCAGCGGCTCAGCGAGCCGGCAGGCGGGTGGGCAAAGGCGGGCACGCGTTGTGCAGGACGTCCTGCAGAGGCGGCTCGTGCGCGCCAGGCATAGGGGCGTTGATGGGCGGTCCCGAGCAGAGTGGCAGCAAGCGCGTTTTGCACAGCCACGCTCAAAAGGCCCCACCAACGCCTGCACCAGCCCTGGGTGGCAGCCCCCCGGAAGCGGAGCGGGGGCTCGCAGGGCGCGGAGCCGAAGGAGCTGGGAGATGAGGAGGAGCGACTCGTCATTCCAGCGCCCGGTCTCGCACGCGAGCACGCAAAGCCCTTGCGGTCCTCGCCGGAGGAGCTCAGGGTAGGCAGCGCGCTTGCGGCGTTCAGCAACGGTTAGGGCAGCACCATCTCTGGTGGTAGTGGAGGGCTGTGGGCGCCCGTCGCGTGTGAGCGGCGACACCAAGGTCACGTCGCAGCACAGCACCATCTCTGGTGGTAGTGGAGAGCTGTGGGCGCCCGTCGCGTGTGAGCGGCGACACCAAGGTCACGTCGCAACACAGCACTTCGCCGAGCTGCGTCGCTCCGTAGGCGACGAAGTCGAGGCGACGTCGATCATCCGGGTCGACGCCAGGGGCGCGCGTCCGCGCGAGCCACTGCTGGGGAACGACCTGGCCCTCCGGCCCAACTGCTTCGCGCACGACCCTGATCCAAGCGTGCTCGAGTGGTTTGGCTCGGCGGGCGAGCAGGCCCGTACGGGGACAGGCAGCATAATGATGTTCTTCCCGGCCTTGTAGATGTACTGGTCCGTGGACGCTTTTTCACCCAGGACACGAATCGCGGCAGCGGCATGACCAAGCGATGCCACCGGGACCCGAATATCATCGACAAAACTGCGCAACCCGCGGCGAATAGAAGAAGCCATATCTAGCATCAGCATCCTGACCGCTCATGGCTTCCGGCCACGATATGGAGGCGTCACACACCATGGAGTACAGCATGGACGCCCCGTCGGTGTCAACGCGGCAGGCCGTTGCAAACGATCTCGATCCGGCGCGCATCGTGCGCGGGGGCAAGAAGATTCAATGTTTGCAACGCGCACGCACGTCTTCAGCCGTCATTAAGGCTGCAACATGATTGCGTATCCGTGCAATGAAGCAAACATAAGTGACATCGTGATATTGTCTTCGGTCTGTCTTCGATCGAACTCCCCGGAGTCTTCATCCTCTTCTGGGAAGCGAGGGCCAACCACAGAGAGACACCGATCTAGAAGATTCTTTTTTTTTTCAACGCACTTGTTTACGTCCGCCTAACTCGCAAGTCCAAGTCCCCGTGCAACCTGCGCGCTACGGGCCGAGGCGGCTGGGGCTGGGAGGGACTGCATCGTGCAGTACATCCTCGAGTGGCGGGTGCTGCGCGCCAGGCGGGGAGCCAGCGACGTACGGCGCTCCGAGCAGCGTGGCAGCAAGTGTGCTTTGCAAAGCCACGCTCAAGAAGCCCCACCAGCGGCGCAGGCAGCGCAGGGCGCAGGGCGGCAGCAGCGCGCTGGGCTCGGAGTCGCACGAGTTGGGTGACCAGACGTAGGGATTCAGCGCCCCAGCGTCCCCCAGCTTCGCAGGCAAGGACACAACCACGCTGCGGCCCCGGTCGCAGCAGTTCAGGGTAGGCCACACGTTTGCGCCGCTCTGCGACAAAGATGGCAGCGCCGTTGCGCGTGGCAGCAGAAGGGTGGGCCCGTCCCTCACGCGTCAGGGGGGACACGAGTGTGACGTCGCAACATTTTTTACAAAGCATGACACCACGGAGACATGCTCGCATGACGAAGCAAACTGCGGTGACAGAACTATCGATGGGATCCGGTGCGCATCTGCTGACACAAACCGCAAGTGGGCCTTTACGCAACCCCGCTGTGGTATGCCGCGAAACAGAGGTTGTCATGCCGCATACGGTCGCCTGTCGCCGTTGCGTGGGCTGACGGACGTTCCCGACGCGGTGCTCCTGCTGTCTGTGCGCCTGTGGTTGGGACGCACGTCCACCTTTCGTTGGCAACAAGGCGCGCGCACGCGCCATTTAGGGCAGGGTGAAGCGGTCGAACAAAATCTGAGCCCAGCAGTGTTTAAGCCTAGGCTTGCATGCAACTCTGCCAGGTTTGCAACACACGATGGCGGGATATGACGGGCGCATTAAGGCTACTGGACGAGCTGCTGTCGACGTCCGTAAAACGGTCCGTTGGATGACAAACAAAGACAACCCACTTGGCATGATTTTTTCTACCAAGGGGGTTTCTGGGAGAGGCGGTTGTGTAATCCGAGGTGGCGCTCATACGAGGATGCATTCACCATCAAGCGGCAATTTTATTGCCACACAGACACACATGTGTTACGACCATCCACGCGGTCCCAGTGCATCAAAAGCTCAAGCGGTGAGCTCACCAGGCGAGGCGGGAATCGAGAGGAAGTGAAGTCAGCGACGCTGTCGCCGAGCAAAGATGGCTCGCCGTAAAGACTGGCGGTGTTGGCGATTGGGAGCGAGCGCAAACGGGCAGAAAACGACCTTGCTGCGGCGACCGTCTACATCCGTCAACGACCCCGTAGCACGCCCATGCTTGGGCCAACAGCCGGACGATATTGGCAGTTTCAGCACTCCAGCGTTTGCAAACCGCCGTGCCCAGCACGATCAAGCAACAGTGCCGCGCGCACGCGAATTCAGTGGAAGTGTGTTCCTTAGACCTGCAGCACCGAAAGTCGGCGAGGTCGCTGGCGACACGTTGGTCGGCTCTCCCTAATGTGCTGCGCGTGCGCCCGGAGGGGCATCAGTGCCAGCTAGGTTGGAGTTGGCAGCTGCGCTTGGTTTTGGTGCGGGCACGCGTGTCCGGAACGCCTCCAAGAGGGCGGCAGCTACACTTCTTGTTGGCCCGCTGTGATGCAACCATGGGCAATCCTGAGTCGTCGGACGGCCCATCACCCATTCCAACGCACTCGCTCCGGAGGGCAGCGCTTCGGCAGCATCCATCTGTCAATGCACGGGCGCCGAGGGACCTCGTGCCAGGTGGAAGACGCACACAGCGCCACACTCTGACGCAGCGCTCTTTTATGTCCACGTCGCGGTCCCAGAGCAGATGCCCAAACGCAAAGGCAACAGATTGCGCCCAACCCGCGCGCCTGCTTCCTGGCAAATCCGGGCAACCGCTCGCTCGGATGGGAAGGCACGGGACGCGAGGACATCGCATGCAGCACAGGCTGCATGGTGGTCCGACCACGGCAGGCGCAGAGCCGCGGAGGAGCACCCGGAACTGTGCAGCACGGACGACGATTGCATCGCGAGCGGCCGGCCGGCGCGTGGTGCAGAAGCATGCGGGCGGCGAGGTAGACGAGTTTCCAACAACGCAATGCCTCGGCAGAGCTGTCGCGCGCGACTAATTGCAGCCCGGAAGGCAGTGCGCAAAGAGCTGCGGACTTGCACCGGCGCGCTACGATGCGCGCCGCCGCGACCCCAACGAAGTCCTCATCAGGCTCTTTGCCACCGGCACCTTCCTGTGGAGGCTGCCATCGGGGCATGCGTCTCCACGAGCTTGCGGAGCGGCATGGGCTGGTGCTTCGGGAGGTGGGAGTGCATCGGTCTGGGGACGCACGGCGGGCGCAGCAGCGGCGGCACAGCATGGTTGCAAGTGAGCGTCGCTGCATCGGAGACTTGGTTTTCAATGCCAGCAGGCAGCGGCGACCTATCTTGTGGGGCAGCGGGGCGGAGCTCGGTGAAGCAGGACTTCCCCCCGCAAAGCCCCAGGCAGCAGGCAGATGAACGAATCGCCTCGCTCCCCACTTGGATTCTGCAGCGGCGACATCTTGCACCGAGAACATGCGAACTCCTGCTGCTCCTGCTCGCAAGACCCAAAGCAAGTGCGAAATTTTCCGACTAGCTTCGGCATCACAAAGCTTCGCTTTTTCGATTCTTCTTCGTAAACCTGGTGCATAGGTGGTTGATGTCGGGATATTCACTGATGCAACCCCCTGCCCGAGACGATCACACGGCGGACACTGCCAGGCTGTTTGATTGCCGATCCTTGGCATTCCTGTCTGTCTGAAGACGGTTCTGCACGGGCCCAATGTCGTACAACCGCACGCAAGTTTCACGCAGTCGGACGACGTGGTGGGTTCTCTGATGCCGGAGTCCGCGGCATCTAACACGCCATGGTAAGACCTTATTTGGTCATCAGCATTGAATCGTGTCGACACCGTTCCCCGTGTCTTCAAGGCTCCTGCCGATTACAACGCAATCGTTTCCATCGTTTCCACTGACATTCCAGCTTTGAGTTTGGCATTTGTACACAGACATGAAGGAACCGCTCGCATGGTTCGACTGGTCGACGCAATGCCGACACATGCTGCCGACAGAAGCCTCTCGAATAGTTGCAGTCCGGTCAAAGATGTCTGGAACAAGCGTGGACGAAAACAAGCAACACTGAAACGATCTCCTACGGCATCATATTGCTACGCGCGGTCCCAGGTTAGGGCCGCAAGGGCAAGCAGCTTGGCGCCTCCTCAGCAGCGAGGTCGAGCACACGGTGCTGAGCCGTCGCTCGGCCCTGGGCTGCGGCTGGCACGAGTGCCCCAATGTCGTGCTTGCAGCGGCGAGCTGGACCGCGACAGACAATGCTCCCCACCAACGTCTCGCCCACCCAAAGGACGCGGCGCGACGCACTGCGGTCGCGAACGAGGTGCTGCGCTGTTGCGTTCCAACGGCCCCCGATCCCCGAGCCGAGCACCAGCAGCTTTTGCGGGCCGCCCCTCGCGAGCTCCGGGTACGTGCTACGCTTGCGCCACTCCGCGACCTGTAGCGCCGCCCCGTCCACTCCTACTGTGCATGGAAGCGAGTGTCCTGTCCTCGTCAGGGCGGACGCTAGTGTTGCATCGCAGCACAGCGCCCCGCCATTGGCTGTGGCGCCGTAAACGACAAGGTCGAGGCGCCGACGGTCCTGGGGCGAGCCACTGCTGTGGCACGACCTGGCCTTCGGGTCCTACGGCATTGCACGCCACGCGGACCCACGCGCGCTGAACCACTTTCGCACGTCTGGCCAACAAGCCCGTCTCCGCGAGCAATAGTCGCCCAAGGATGCCCAAGGGGTCCATGGCTCCACCACATCCAAGGCTTGGGCCGCAACGACTGGGGCAAACAGGCAAGCGCAGGCGAAGGCGTCGCCTCAACGCAATTTGCATGACTTGTGGCGGGATGCTGGTTGCAAGTCGCACGGCACAGCGGCGGGCCACGCTCCGGCATGCGGCCCTGCTTGGGAGCGGAGCGGTGCGCGCGAATTGGGCGGCAAGGAAAGCAGAAGCACGCAGTCGCGAGAGTGTACGGTAAGGGCCCACGACGCGTGGTACTGCCAGCCGCGCGGCCAGTCCCCGGCGCTATAGGGGCAGGGCGGGCTCCTTCGAGGAGCATACGCCATGTCGGGCAATTGCTCATCCTTGGTCGTGCAAGGTTCGGCGTGCGTTCGCTGCTTCTGGGACCGGGATGGTGCGCTTGCCGAAGCAATCACAAAGTAACCGAGCACTCAGGACGGAACTGGGCGATGAAGTGTGGCGAGGCGACAAGCCAGACGCTCAACGGGGTGTCAGCGTCCTCGGCTCGCCTGTGGGCCACCCAGCCTTCGTGCAAGCACGGGCCGAGGACAGGTTGCGCGCGGAGCAAGAGCTCCTCGACCAACTGCCCAAGCTGCCAGACCTGCAGTGTGCATGGCTGCTTTTGCTAATACGCGCGTCTCCTCACGCCATTCGCACCGTGCCCCCTTCGGCGTCTGCGACGCACGCGCGGGGACATGATGATGCCATAAGGACGACGCTGCAGACCATGCTCGGCGGAATGGGCGACGCGGAAGCCGCCCATGCGAGGCAAGTTGCCGCCCTGCCAAGTGCGCTGGGCGCCATTGCCTGCAACGCACGCCTGCCCTCCAACACGGCCACTTATGTGCGCCTCCTCGAGTCCGACGCCGGAGATGATGCGCTGCTGTCAGCCAGGACGTCGCTGAGGAGCGGTATTTCGCCATGCACTGGCGCCAATGCAGCTCCGCACTTCCGCTGACGCCGTGGAGGGCTTTTGACCACGTCTCCAGGCAAGCTCGAAAACCGCCAACTTTGGAGAGACGATGCTGGGGCTGAGCATGAAGTGTGGCGGATGTTGTGGCCACCCTCGTGCAGGTTGAGGCGATGGTCGCGTTTTTGGACGAAACATAAGTCATGTGCCCGCCTGATCGATCCTCGCTCCTCCATGCGTTGTATGCCACCCGCAGCGCCGCGCTGTGAACCCGTGCCCAAGGGCAAAACCCGCGTGTGGAACGCAGCGGGCAAGGAGCCATCCAATCTGTTTCCGGGCCGTTTCGCTGGAGCATGCTGTTGCCCGCGCGTGTCGCGAGGTCGGGGCACGGATAGCGCTTGCTGACATGAACGTCGATGTGCCTGTCAGCGACTCACGCCGCATCGAGGTGGTCGCTAATGGCTTGCCCACAGCTCGTGATGGATGCCACGCGCTACGAGCGGCTGCGCGCGCAGGCTGGGTGCAAAGGTGGTCTGGCATGCTCGATGTTACTGTTGTTGCGATGCGTGCCTACGCGGCCTCCTGCTTGACGAGCTTCCGGCCGCTGGTGACGCATCGCGGGTAAGGTGCCGGAACTGCACGAAGTTTTTGCGGACGTGCACAGCCTCCCGTTGATGCGCAGCCGCTTGCCAACGCACCGTGTGAGGCTTGCATCGGCTGCAATTAATCGGTCGAAGACAAGTGGCCGCAGACGGAAAAAACGGCGCCTCGCGAATGGAACGTGTTGTTGGTCGCCCTGCTGCAGGCTATCCCTCGCGCTGCGCGCATGTTCCCGCAACGCGGAATGTCGGACATGCTCCCATTTGGGAGATGTCCCGGACCTCGCGAATGCGAGCGCATCCAATCAGCTGTCGCTAGCACTTCGTCGGAGAGGTAGCTGATTGACGTCGCAAGAACATGATTGCGCGGATGCAAACCCCGTAAAAACCTATGGTAACTGACATCGCTGAGAAATTTTGCGCGGATGCAAGAGGGCATGGGCAAATAATCCGGCAAGGGGAATGGCTGCACCTGCTGAACACCACCACGGGCGCCAGAAGCAGCAGCAAGAGTCCTGAAACAACCGACCTACGAAAACTACGTGAAACATTATATGCTACAACACAGCAGCAGAAGCACGCTAATGCTACCAAGACCAGAGCCCTAAGCCCTCAAGCGAAAATCGTTGCGCTTAGAAAATGCCCGCAACGAAAAGCACATGGGCATGCGTGGCCGAACGGGTATTGCCCATCCCAAGCGGTGCAAAGATGAAGCGCAAGAGACTGCCATCAGACAGCAAGTCCAGGTCGCAGCGGCGTGATCCACGTTTGCGGTATGAGTTGGTGCTGGAAGTCGCCGATGCAGCAGGGCTGAGCACTCTGACCGAACATGGGGTCCGGGAATAAGATTCAAATACCACGCGCTAGTGTTGCATGCATAACAGCCGACACTTTTCAAGAACGAAGGCGCCGGGAACCGTTTTGCACCAGCTCCGGGTATGTGGCTCTCCTCAGCAGGAACCAAGCCGCGGCCCGAAAAGTTAGCAAGAACAACATTCACTGTCTAGTCGCAGGCGCGCTCATCACGGGGCGGCTCGTCCCTCTGTCACCCCAAGCGCGACATCGTTATTAAACCGGGGCGGCGCCGCACCGTGCGTAACAGGGAATTGCTCAGCGCATGGCGCCCGCCACGCGCGGCAGACGAGGCGTGCTGCGCCGTGAGCAAATGAGCAAATGCCCGTAAGCGAGCACATGCTGCAAGTTTACCGCTCACGTCCACCGCTGGAGCACACTGGAGCAGTGTTGGTGGGTGAGCATGCTTGCATGCATGGTTTCCGAGCTGGCAGAGGCGAGCCACGATAGTGCGGTGGGCTACGGAGATGCCGTGGTGCCCTCTGGTACTAGCAGGGTGCATCTCAACAGTTCCCCGTAGTCATCGTATTTGCGGTTCAAACTTCACGAACTTTTTGTAAACTCATCTCAAACCTCTTGCCAGTCGGGGCACCGCCCGAAGCAGTTTCTTAAATGGTGCCGGTTTGCGTCATTGTTTGAACAACCAGTTTTGCGGGGATTCGCTGTTGTATGCACTCAGCTGGCATGCACTTCGTCTCTCCACTTTGCAATCATGCTGGAGCTTTTGCACCAAAATTTGTTGAGCACGACGACAGGGATGCATCAGCGTCACACAGCGATTGGAACCATGCACTGCTGACAAGGTGGGGGCCTCAAAGGTGTAGAGCCGGAGCCAACCCTGGAGACATGCATAACAGCGCAATGGGCCTGCGGCGGCTTGGATCACCGAACACGGAACATACCAGCGCGACTGCAAAGGTCGCGGAGCTCGGAGGCTCGCAGGCGAAGGCGTTCAAGGGCTCCCGCCGTCTGTGTTGAGGCCTGCTTTGGGAATTAGTTTTTTGCAGAGCGTTTTCGGACTGCGAGAGTGCAGGAGGAAGTCGATGAGCCGCTGCGCATGACCGCCGGGCTGACGATGACAGCTCGGCTTCGCGAGTTGCCATTGACTGCTGAGCAGCTCACAACCCCACAAGGGTCGTTTTGTTCGGCTGTGCGCACACTGGATGGTTGTCTGTTTGCAGTTGTAGTGGGGGTCGTGGTTGCGGGGCTGTCCCTTGCTGTAAGGCCCTGAATTGCAACAGTCGCGAGTCGGAGCCCTGCAGACTCCATCCAGTTTTTCGGCGGAGAAGCTTGAGGGTAACTCGTAATTTATTCGGACAAGAACTTTAACATCGACACACCCACCGACACACGCATACAGATAGGAAGCGAACAACGCAATCTATTGTCGTAAATAGGTGCGCAAGAGAATGTGATGCATTGAGCTGTACAACCCATGGAAAGACACATACACCCGTGCGTGTATGTACATATACTTGCACATCCACGTCTGTGTGCACGAAGCATGCACAAACACAAGGATGGGCAAAAAGGGACAACTACGCGACGGAAGCAGTCTGCCGGTTCCCCTTTATGTTCGTAAGCCACACTGTCAACTCTTAAATCCCAAAGCCTTGAAGTCCTGAATCCGAACCATGACCTCTGAACGTTAAATCCTCTCTAAGAGTCATCAGCCTTGCTGACCTAAATCCCGAACGACTTTAGAACCGCATGTTGTCATGTAGAGACTGTTACGACTGGTGGTTCAGTTGAAACAGCCGTGTTGTTCTATCGGCAGTGCCATGTGAGCATATCGTTATTCATAGCAAAACGGCAAAAGCACGTAAACAAACTAGTGGCATCGTTTTATACAGAGACTTCGTAAAAGCTGTATAGCAGGCCGACTTCGAGTTTAGCACCAACGCTGTCGCATCCCTTGCATCGACTGCCACTGCCACTGAAACCCCTTGCGACTGGCAAGTTTTGAGGGATACATCCAGCAGCAGAAGGCAGAGTCGAAACAGCGTGCAAACAAAACGCAGGCACGCTGCTGAAGGCAGCAACCACACTTGTCATTGTTGAACTTGACGGGGAAATTCTGCCCAGCCGCTGGCCTTGCAACTAGCAACTGATTTCCGAAAGCATCATGGATGCCATCGTTTCAACAACAGGCTCCATCGACAACCAAGATCGAGCGGAGCAAATTGCTTTCGCAGACCCTGGCAACAACTCGAGATGCAAGGCCACCTGCTGCGCCCTGTGCAAGACCGTGGTGGAGTGGGGCTTGGGCGTGGTCACGCCATACCACAAAGTTCGATGACCTAGGCGATACTCGTAAGCTAACATGCTCGCTGCCCTCGCAAACCAAGCTTCAAGGCCCTGACAACGCTGCCATGGCAGTGAAATGCTGCCGTGCACTCTGGGCTTACCAGGTGCTACTCACTGAAGGATGCAACTGACCGTTTGCAGACTCTTCTTTACATGTTTACGGCTGGCCTACTGGCCGCTCGGCCCATGCATGCTGAGCCCGTCTGCACAAAAGCACAAAGCGCTAACCACACTGCTTGGCAGTGCAAGAAATTCAAGAGCTGCTTGGGAGAACCCTTGCCTGGAGAGGAGAGCTGCCACTTAGGATTTCGACGGGTTTTTTTTGCAGCATCCTGAGCTCATCTCCTACCGAAACCAGGCGCCTCGACTCCTCTGGATCCAGCATGGGCACTGATTCCCCTGACACCAGCGCACATAGCTTCCCATAACACCGGCCCCTTAATGTGCCCTCTACAGACTTCAGAGTGGACGCTGGGCATCTAAGTCTGCACCATGTATGAGATTTCAGAAAGGATTGCTATCAGCGTGATCTTCCCCTGAGCTGCTGCTGCCTCTCACGTTTTGTTCTGCATCCGTGTCTCTTCGGAGCTGGCATGCACTTCCATCCATAGATTATGCGGAAGTCATAATACCATCTGACTCGAAGCATGCCAGGGCTGTGAGACTGTGAGACAGTCACGAGGACGCAAAGCTAACTGCTAACTTAACATGAAGGCGTACCAGAACACAACTGTCAATCTTTCTGCAAGGGTGTCCCTCTTACCGCACATCACACTTTCAATACGACAGTTGCCACTTAGCGTGCAGTCAGCACAGCCAGTGGTCGAAACCAGACAGTGTCAGCTCGCTCAAGAAGAACTATCCGGCCTGTCCAGCGAAAGCTGTGCATGTCTCGAGTTCGAAACCTGCGATGGAATGGACCCTGTTGCTATCTTCGCAGACGAAGCCTTCTCCTCCTCATCCTCTTCGGACGGAATTTCTGGCGTGACGCGAAAGAATGCACACTTACTTGCTTCTCCATAGGCACGGAAAGCCCTGGCCATCAGGTGGATCGAGGCCAATCCATCGTCGAGTCTCCTTCCAGGTGTCGTAGGTGACCTTGGCATTCCCTTCGAGGAACTGTTCACAAACGGTGCAAGGGGCTCTGAGTGCGTTGCAGAGATTCCGGCGCCTGACTTAACTACCAAAGCAACACACACACAACTGGAGTTTAGAACGATTAGTAGCTTGGACTTTCAATGACAGCCAGCCTTCGAAACATCTAGTGAATTGGCACATGGAAGAGAGACCTCGGGTTTCTGCAAGGACAACCAACCGGAAGCATTGCTCGAGGACTGCGGGAGCTGACCGCCTTGAAAACTCTTTGCCAATAAGCGGCACGAAATGCATGGAGTATGGCTGGCGAAGACCCGCATCTGGCCAGTCACCTTAGCAGAGGCCGGGAAGAAACCACGACTATCCTAAGGTCCTAGACTCCTAGACTGCTGCAGTCGCATGGTACTGAAGCTGGGATGACAGGCTCCCTTCTTCACACCTTCACTAACTGGATCGATCGGAGCAGCCTGCTTGCAAACTGTGCCACGGTCAGTCGCACTCAAGCATTTCGAAACGCTTCTGCCAACTTGTTCAGTGCCGACTTGTCTGAAAATCCAGCCTGGAGTAAAACCAGCAAAGCCTGTCAACAGAAAACGGCTTGCAGGTTGTCAAAGTCTGCCTCTACAAGAGATCTGGTGAGTCTATAAGGGAATCGCAGGAACTGAAAGAATTTGATACGACCTTTAATAAGCATCAGCGCACTCACATCCTTTTGCCCTTTGCGTCCTGCGAGGTCTGTGTATGAAAACTGCAAGCCCAGAAAATCTCATGGAAAATCAGTGAAGCAATATCACCAAAGCAAGATAGCAAAAGCGATCTGGGAACGCATCTGCTATTTTGCTCCACCAGGCCGACGACGGGCGGGAGCGGTGGGAGCTTGAGCAGGAAGGACAAACGTGATTCGGGCTCGATGCTTAATAGACAAGCATCAGCGCACTCACATCCTTTTGCCCCTTGCGTCTTGCGAGGTCTGTGTATGAAAGCTGCAAGCCCAGAAAATCTCATGGAAAATCAGTGAAGCAATATCACCAAAGCAAGATAGCAAAAGCGATCTGGGAACGCATCTGCTATTTTGCTCCACCAGGCAAAACTCCCAGGCAAGAGCATCAAGAAAAACCAACATAAGAAGAAGCATCCCATTACTTCCGCGCGAGAGCGGTCGGTCGGCCTGTAAACCAATGGTACCACGCCCTGCGGGGCACCAGCGACTTTTCAAGGAAAATGGCTCGCTGAAGAACCCAAGAAAAAGATCCTGCCAGTTGCTCAACCAAACAGCGAGCATCAGGAGATAGCTTAGGCATAAAAGTGACAGCCACAATCTCCTGGAGGTAGATCTCCATTACTCGGCTCGAGAGCCACCGGCCTCGTCGACGAACAAGCTCTGCATTTTCAGTCTGAGCCAACATCCAAGTCGCCCCACCAGGGCGGAGCGAGGCAAGGTCGAACGCAGGAACTGACTTCTCGAGGAGGTTAAGTCGCGTGAGTATGGCTTTTAGCCTCCTTCTCAGAACACCATCAGAAAACGGCCATAGCTTAGCACCACGAGGGAGCGGCCCGAAAATGGCGGAAAGAAGCTCAACGACGTCACTGGGGCCAACCTTCGCCGCTTGATGACGCGCGGCTCTGCCCCGCGTCTTCGGAGAGCGAATCTGAAGCAAAGCGTGACGAGTTCCCGGGGCAGCGTCGTCCGGTAGAACTAAGTCAGCTCTTGTAGCATTTATCACTTCTCCGATGCGAAGGAGCCCGGTCCAAGCAAGCGCAAAGGTAGCTGCTTCGGCAGCCCATCCCCAAATGAGAGCAACGGTGAGCACGGCCAAGAGGACAGCTTTAGGCATGGCCTTGTGATGTACTGTGGGTTCCTCAGTGGGCCAGGCAAAAGCAGATCCCAGGGGCGAGTCAAAGACCTCCTGATTGTAGGCCTCAGGCTGGCAACAGCATTGATCGTCTCAGAGAGCTTATAATATGCTTGCCCAGATCTGAAAAGGAACTGGCCGTAAGAGACCAGGGCCTCGCCGACTTGTTCGACTTGATCCCAGGGAAGAGCAAGCAGATCAGTTAGGGAGCGCCCTTGATATTCAGAGAGCCACTGGCTGAAAGCGTCGGCAAGCTTCGCTCGGTTGCTCCTTGTGACAGGCTGTACCACACGATCTGGCACCAGTAGCGAAGAGGAGCGCTTCTCAGCTCTTTCCAGGTCAGCAGGAGTTCGAGGCGCGGGGGCAGCCATGGCATAAGCTAAGACCCAGAACACCCTGAACCCGCAAAGCCAACCCTCGCCAGGGAAGCCCAAGGAGGAGTCAAAGTCGTGGTGAAAACCATCAGGCGAAGTAGCACAGTAGGGCAAAAAGCAGGAGAAAAGCTCAACCCGAGGGGAGCTGCAACACGACCCGGAGGCTGTGTGGAAGGTGCCAAAGAAGGGCACAAGGTAAAGGCCAAAGAAGGGCCAATGGAAAACAAGAAGCTGGTAGCAGAAGCCAAGTTGCGACCCAGAAAGCCAAGGAGCAGGAAATCCAGAAGAGGCCCCGAGGGCGAGGAACCAAGCGAGGGGAGCAGGACCTTCACCGGGAAATCCAAGGGTGCAGTCAAAGTCGATGCTGCAGGGAGGCACGAAGCCGCCACTATCAACAGCAAAGCGCCCCGCTAAAGAGCGGAGGAAGGCTTCTGAAAGGCTGCCGGAGAAATGCAGAGCAGCGAGAAAGAGGCGGGCCCAAGAGGCAACAGGGCGACGAAGCCTCAGCCTTCCAAGGTTGTGGAGAGCAGCGAGAGGAAGTACTCGATGCAAGGCGATGCTGCTGGGCCCACGTAAAGCAACGAGCCGCGTGGGATCGTCGGCTATGTTCAAACGAGTTGGAGCAAAGCCGTAGGCTGGATACAGACCAAAGGCCACCTGATGAGCCATGGATCGCCGGAGACCAGGCTGCAAAGCAAGAGACGTTGACCTTCCCTTAGCAGAGGAGGCCTTCGCCACAGTGCTGTCGACAAGGACAGTGAAGCGGGAGTCACGAGCTTCAATCGAGAGGTCCCGCCCTAAGATACCAATCGTCCCAAGCTCGAGGGTGTTGATGTGAGAACTGCCTCTCCAAGGTACAACCCGGTCAACCTTCCAAGCAGCTGACATCAGCACGTCGTTGACAACAACACTTTCAATGCCTGGCTTTTCCGCATCCTGCCTGAGAGCAGCAAGTCGTTCCCCGATAGCACGCAGAACCTCATCAGAAAGACCTAAAGGAAGAGGGTCCCCAGTGGTCTCAGCACGAGGGGCTCTTGCGCACCCGCGGCAGCATCGGGAGAGGCCTTTGATGGAAAGGTGGCCACCGAGCCCGGCAAGATGCTGGCAGGGAAACCGTCCGTACTGGCACAAAGCGGGCTCAAAAGGGATGGCTCCGAGCGCAACCAAGGACTTCCAGTTTTGAGACCGAGCCAGAGGGGCGCCCTTTGCAGCGAGCAACACGCATGGCGTACCAAGCTGCAGCGCAAAGCGAAAACACACCAACGCACCACTAGAGGCCTTGGCAGCACCTTTTGCACGAAAGCCACCTCCAGGCAAATCAGTGTCATGGCTGCCAGGGGCTCTTCCTGAAAAGCCTTGCCAGGATGCGAAGGGGAGCACCAGGAGGCTCCGAACGTGACCAGCTTTGATGGCTGAGTGGAGCCACACCAAAAACTCAGGAGAGGAGACGTTGTAGTGCTCTGAGCTATCAAGGTTAATGGTGGGTCCTAAGCTTATCCCGAAAAAGCGAGCCCGTGACTCAAGAGAGGCAGAGTGCCTGCCAATGACAAGGAGGTCAATGGTGAATGGGATCTGCCGAGCCGGGGGAACGACAGGTTCCTCAATTAAGGTCCTCCTCGGAGGAGGGGCGCCCAGCAACACGCAAAAGCTCCGTGGCTCGTGGCTCCGACGTCAAGCTTTGAGTAGGCTCCCCTGCGGTCGGCATTCAGCCAAAGAGTCCGAGCAACCTCCTTGGGTATGGGCGCAGAGCAGGTGGCGCCACGGCCAAGAGAAGCATCAGTTGCAAAGACGACAGGCAGAGTCCCCGCAGCAAGGTCAGAAGTGGCAAAAGGAGCCAGGATGCTAGCAAGCACAAGCTCCTGGGCCATACGGCGACTCTGAGCTATGGCGCGCTGCTCTGGTATTCCACGGTCCTCGCCCTGCGCTTTCCGAAAAATCTCAGAGAAAATCACCATCATGCTCCGACGGAAAAGCAAGGCCGAGACCCAAGCCCCAGCAATTCGGGCGGAAAGCTTCGAAGAGGTCACAGGCAGAACAGCGGCACGAAGGCTAAGAGAAGCCAGAGGAAGCCTGCGCCCAAGAGGGGCCCCGCAAGGGACAATCCCTTCGGAGAGGCATCGCGGCCCAGAGTTGACCTCAGCCCCAAGCCCCAATGGCCTGAAAGATGTCGGCTCCAAGAACATCCTTGTCGGGGCTGCCCTCGAGACTCTCAGAGCTATAAGCAAGCTGTGCTCTCCGGTGCAAAACAGCGGCAGGGCTGATGCTCGGATCGGAGGCCCGGGGAATAATGCTTGTACAGACAAAATCATCAATGACGAGTGCCTGAGCATCACAGCCGAGCGGGGGGGGCTCCTTGTTCATGAGAGAAAGCTCTGGCCGCAAAGCCCCAAACGTAGAGAGGAGCTGGGAGTGAGACTCCAAGGCATACTCAACTCCCAAATGGTCGCCTTGGAAGAGGCTTCTGAAACAAGGAGTGAAAACCCCGACGCCGGCAAGCACAGAGCGAGGGCTGTACTCAGACAAGACCGGTACACCCGCGGTGAGCAACTCGCTGGCGCTGTAGGAGAAAGGAAGGCAATTTGTAAAGGCCCGAGCCCGGGTGACTGAAGCCTGGTGGTAATAGTCCTTCCGATCCGAAATGAAAGCAATCACTTTGTGAGTGTGCTTCGGGAGCTCAAGTCCGAGGAGAGCCGTCCCAGCAGGGAGGTGCATACTGGGGCCTCGGGGGTGCATCTCAAGGGCGTTAGGCAAACGCCGATCGCCTATTTGGCGATCTCGGTCAAGGGATTTGAAAGCCCCAAACACTCGGCACTGCGCAAGTGGCGGAGGGACACCCGGCTTAAGCTCCAAAAGGTTGTTGTGGCTCCACAAAACAGCGAGCTTCAGGTTTTCATCTCTGTCTTCAGCGGCAAAGGAAGGAACAGCAGAGGGGTCGTAGCCAAAGCTGTGACGCAAAATGGCGGGCTCCTGAAAAGGAAGCCACAGAGGGCCTTCGAGCCACTTTGCCATATTCCACTGGCCTCTTCCATGCAACTTCAGACGGGAAGCGTCGAGAGATCTATAAGGATGCAGCTGAGGGAGCTCAGGCGAAGAAGCAATCAAGGGCACCGGTGTCGAGGGAGGACCACTGGCATTATACCCTGATGACTCACCCAAACCTGCAGCAACAGAGAAGCTCTCAAGCTCCAAAAGGCGAGCAACAAATTCGAAACCGGACCTGCCAGGAGGCAAAGGATATTCCTCCCCCGGCCTGTCACACGCGCGTAGCAGCCTCGACAGCCTATTGTAGACCTGCCTCTGGTGGGCATTTGGAAGCCTCCACAGCAGCTCGAGGGGATGCCTGCGGTACCCATCGTGGATGTAGTTCAACGCAAGCACAGCGACACAGAGCAAACGCCGTTGCGAAAGCCGGTGCCAAAGTTTTCGAGACAGCCGTGGGCCGCTGCTCCGGAAGATGCCCAAGAAGGGCAGCGGCAGCGGGAACGTCGCGGAAGGAGGAAGTCCCCTGCTGCCCGTCCAATAGAGGATCTGCGTTGTTGGCAGAGAGCTGGCTTACCAGTGCAGCGAGGGCCTGGCTTTGCGCAAGAACCGCCCTGGCTAAGGTCGAGGAGCTTCCCTCCGTCTCTTGCTCGAGTTCCTCCACCTCGGCCGCAGCCGCCGAAAGGGTGGCCTGAGGAGGAACCAGCTGCCTGGACTGCTGAGGCGGGGGGCCCACTAAACCGAAGGGAGGAGGGGTCTTTGGCTTCGCACCTAAACCCAAAGGCTCTGCAAGAGGGGCCGTGGGACCCGCAGCCAGCTTTGCCTCCATTGCACTCTGCCTCGAAACCACATCTTCCAACTGAGCTGCAATCGAAGGGAGGGAGGAAGTGAGTGCCTCCAGCTGAGAAGCCAGAGCTGACGTGGTCACGCGCTTGGGCTTTGCAGCAGAAGGATCTGCGGAACCTGTAGCCCCAGCGGCTCCCCTTGGCGGATCTCTTTCGACAGTCTGATCCTTTGGCGGGCCGGCTTTAGGGGAGCCCCTTCTTCGGCGGAGTAAGGCAACCCTTTCCTGAGGGGTCTCGGGGTGCTGGGCCCAAACAAGAGCTTGCTGCAAAAGGGCCGATGGCTCGGGCACGAGATCTGGTGAGGCCTGGTCGAAAGTGTGGAAGGTCTCTGGCTCTAGGCCCCCCATCATAAGCACAAAGCGGGACGCAGCCGTGGCGGCAAAGTCGGCGATGACGCACTGCACAACCACGCCCGGTTGAGGCACGATCACCTCGTTCTCCAGTAGCCCGGCCGCAACAGTGACCCGATGCAAGGGGTCAGGGGGGCCTCCATGGAGGCCGCTCTTCCAGCCGTGAGCTCCTCGAGAGGAACCACTCCCTCGGGCACAGCTGCCATGAAGCCATGGGCCCGTTTCAGAATGATTATGGCGTGGGCCTCTATCACTCCGTCCTCCTCCCCCGTAGGGTGCTCGTACACGAAAGTTCCGCCGCCTTCTGCAAAAGGCACAATGTGATCCATCCTTAGGCACCCAAGGGCCAACGCACCCCGGCAGCTTCAGCGTAAATCTCGGCCTCTGTCTCAGAGGGAAAGCCGTGGAAGACGGCCCGGCTCGAAGATAGGGGCCCCAGGACGTGTGCAACCTCTCGGTAAGTATGGTAAAAAGGGCCGGCCGCACACCAGGGCCACCAAGCACAGGATAGACCCTAGAAGGCAGAGACAACCTCTGCGCCGCCGAGGGCGTGGCAAAGGAACCTGAGAGGACCTCACTGCCCAAAGTCCAGCCCTCCACGCCCTACGAACCCGGTCCTCTGCAGAGAGATTTCCGTGGCTGGTAAGATACCGGGCCCTGCTCAGAACAATCGATGGGCAGTCCGGAAAAGAAGCCTCAACCTCTGAACGGAGAGGCGAAGCAGTGGCCGAAGCCTGCAAGGGAACCTGAACCGCAGGGACGGGGCTATCAAGAGGAAGGCCTGAGCGGGGAGTCTCGGGCTCGACCCTGGCAGAGGAAGAAGGAGAAGACTGACGACCTGAGGATAAGTAGGCCGACCTAGGTCGGGGCCCGGGGGCCAGCAAGGGGGCGGACCTGGAAGCCTGTGCCTGGGAACCTGAGGCAATGCCGACCGGAGGAGACTCAAGCTCGACTCCTGCACTGGGCCCGAGGCCTGCAAGGGGTTGAACCTGGAAGCCTGTGCGTGGGAACCTGATGCAAGGAAGGAAACCTGGGAGGAGTCTCGGACTCAACCCCAGAGCGTGGCCGGAAGGCCTGCAAGTGGTTTAGCAAGGCAGTAGCCTCAGCCACCGGTCCAGAGACCGTAACCTGAAGCTCACCAACCGCAACCACTAGGTTAATATCCCCGCTCCGTGGTGGGGTCTGATGCATGCAAATACGCGCGGAGACGGAGAGCAGCAGGTGGCAATGAGGTAGGAGCAGGAGGGTCGGACCTGATCACCGGAGAGGCAACACTGAGAAGTCCAAGGCGGAAGGCCAGGAAGCCACAGGAGGCGACCCCGATGATCCACCCCAGAACGAAGGCCAAACCCAGGCCGGTGAGGGAAGAAGGGTGGCAGTGGATTGGGCAACCGAGACCCCAAAGGTTCGAGGAAAGCCCTTCCTTCAACAACCCGACAACCCTCAAAACATCCATCTACAGCTTGAGCAGGAAGGACAAACGTGATTCGGGCTCGATGCTTAATAGACATGGAACCATAAAAAGGATCATGACTGGCACCGTTCCATCCTTGCCTGCCGCTCGGCGTGCGAAGAGCGATCGTGATCCACGAATACCTGGCAAGGGTTGAAAACCCCCGGACCCGAGCCCAAAGCAGATTGCTGGGCCACAGCACCCTGGACTCAACCCGAAAAGGGCCGGCCCAAAACATGGCTGCAGGCCGCAGTTGGGTGGTTGTGCTGACACAGCCAGAGAGTCTGTCACACAGGGCAGCCGTCAAGAACAAGCAAGGCAGCGAAGCAGGAAGAATCCAGATGTTTTGTCTGGCATCGCCATGTCCCACCTTAGCATGGAACGCCCTGTAGTGCTACCTGCCCTGCAACATCTGAGCACCAGATACTGACACTTGTGGTGAAGAGCTGTCGCAAGAGCCGCTGAAGGTGTTCTTGCAGCTGTGCGGCGGCTCGAGATGTAACCTGAACCATCTCCTCAAAGCAGACTACATAACATAACTCGGTCAGGTATGGAAAGCGCTCACGGCACGCAGAAGGTGGAACCAGCGCCAAAAAGATAACACACACAGTTTTGTCCAGGTCCAGGATGCTATTAGCATTGGCTGATCACGTGGACAAGTGAAACACTGCGCATCACTGCTGATGCAAACACCTCATCCCCTGCTTTCGCTCCTGGCCAGCATCAGACTTCACGAAACCCTGGCTGAAGGCGACAAGATCCTGCCAGAGACGAAAGACAGCGCTGCATGTGATCCACATGCCACAGGCCAATGACCCCTGTCCACGCGTCCTTGGCTTGTGGATCCTCACCCGGCTCTACATCCGCAAGGTTGAGCTCCCTGCGAGCCTTCCAACTTTGCCGATCCGATCTTGTGACAGTCAAGCCAGCTCATCAAATCTCCATCGGTGAAAGTTCAGGAAGGCTGGGTTTAGGTCGTTTATTGTCCACCTGGTATCGGGCAAGAGGAAGCCAAACTCCATTGTCGCCTTCCGGCTGCAGGTGCACGCTGCAAAGTGTGTGCCTCGTTCTTCGCTGGGCCAGCCTCGACTCAAAGAATCCAAGGCCACACCGGTGAAAGCCTGCAATAAGCAGTAGCGCACAAGGTAATCTGGGCAGTGGGGGGGTTCTGGCGGAGCAACTTGCCGGCTCGACGAAACCCAAGGTGAACTGCTTCTCAAGGGCCTGACACTGAAGCATCCCGAAGCCCTGCGATTGGCTGCGGTAAAGCTCCGAGCTCCGGGCTGCATCGTGAACTCTACTCGGGCGCGACAGCTTACGGCCCGTCTTCATGTCTATTTTGAAATCCTGGCAGCTCGTTCAAGAGAGTGTGAATCCGGGAAATACATCAAAATCAAAACCTGCAAGGCTCGCATCTGCGCTATCTTTGCGATTCGTCAACCGCTTCAGCCTGCACTGGGCTTAGACAGACTCTTGCTTGAGCAGTCTTCCCTGCTAGTGTTGTGAGGTTGACCAACAACCAGCCTGGGAAGCACGGGAACGTAGACGCACCTCTCTACAAGTCTATCCGACCATCTGAATCTGTGCGGGCTGGAGGACACAGACAAGAAAACAGTGAGGCCGATGCTTTCGAAATGCATTCCTTGGCGGCATGGTGCGTCGACACAAGCTACTGCCTATACTGCTTTCGCCACGCGGTCACTGAAAGATGCCGAAGGGCTCCAGGGTCCCACCCAGCTTCCCATGCCAATGAAGCAGCTCAACTGCAACGACCTGACACAAACTACACGGAGACTTGATGCCTGAGGGCTCGTCGGTCGCTCTTTGCCATTCGACACATGTGAATACGGGAATACGGGAACGGACATACAGCAAATACTCGACAGTCACTGTCTAGCAAGCCACACCATCAGTTCCAGTTCACTCTTGCGGGGGGGACCCCTTGTATTCGTTCCTGTCATCTGCTACGGAAGTTCTATCTCTCCAATTTTTTTGAAATCAAGATCCACCTCCCCTCACTTCAAAAGAAAGTTCTGGACGCGGACCGCATGGACGATTGCATCAGCTTGCTTCTCCACGTCTGTCATCTTTCGTTCACCTCAGAGCCGAAACAGGGTGCGATCTGTACGACACATGGCTCTGAGCAGTTGGGCCAGCAAAAATTCGAACCTTTTGTCTCCAGAAATGGAACGGCTCTCAGTATGCGCAGGGGCGAGTGGCCTGCCTCGTGCAGGACCCGCCGGAACTGTTCCAGCACGTAAAGAGAACAAGGACAAGGAGCTTTCTTTGCTGTGCCTGTGACATCCTGCGACTACAAAGGGCCGCTTCTCTCAATGCCTACATGCGTTATGAGGAGTATGTCTCACACATGCACGCACAACCTCCTCTGTCTTTTGGCAGTGCTGGAGTTGCTGCATACATGGCCAGAAGCCAAATGAAGCCAAGAAGAAGTGCCGACAGCAGAAAAATTTAAGAGTCACTCCACTCCACCGCCCGTCACCAACAAGACATCAGGGCAGCGAAAGCGGCGCGGCTTGAATCCTTCTACTATCAGAGAAAGCAATATCTGATCACCAGGTTTGCTTTGGAACTTAAACGGGGCGCAGCTGCCAGACTGTAGTCGACAGTATGACACATGAGCCTTCCACAGTCGCCAGCGATCGAAGAAAACGCATTTCTCTCAATGCCTTGTGACAGGAAACCAATAACACTACGTCCAAAGTCCAGTTGGAGCATATGCTCGTAAGACTGGCATTGTGAGGTGAACAGCCAGACGATTTGTCTGCACCGCTTGCAGTGAGCACGCCCCGGAACGGGCAGCGGTTAGCAGGTGTTTCTGCTTTGAACGCCTGCGACACAAGTCCACATCTTGGACGCGTTTGCGAGGCGCTCGTCTCGTAGACGGTCTCAAGGAACGAAAGATACGCGAAAGCAGCACAAGGCGGCTGCCTGCCATTTTTATGGCGATGTCGGATCAGTGGAAGCTACAGACAATAGACGCACGCACACGCACGCAACAGATGACACGTAGCACATTCTGATCTAACGAAACATTGGCGAGATCAGGCATGTCGTGCAAGGGCTCGGAGTTCTCCGAGCAACTGAATTTCTGTGCAAAGCCTTTATGAATGAAACCAGTCGCAAATAAAAAGTCAAGCGACGCAGGGGGTGTGCAGGCAGGGCATTGGTCGTGTAGGGATCCATTTGCTGCTCCCTGAGGCCCCTTCTCCAAATCTTTACCAACAGACCAATGCCGGCACAAACTCGATGGTTTTTCCCATGTGCCATCCTGGCATTCACGGCCTCACCGTCTCTGCTGCCGTCTCGCTTTGCCAGGCTCTGCCAGCTCCACGAGACGGCAATGCTGAATTTGCATAAGCTCAGAATGGCTTGCAGAAGTTAAGAGGCTTCTGAGGTTTCTAGGGGTCGCCGAGACGGGAAAGACACTTGCAACTCTCGCTGCCTCCGGAGAGGCTCCTTGGATGCAGGTCGACAAAACGATCGCCTCAAGAAGCAGCCTGAATTAAGAGGAGGCGCAGGGTCACCGGCGAACTTGGTAAAATCTCCTTAGCTGTTGCGCACGCAGCCGCACCCATGATGTTCCCAGAATGCGCTGTTGCGAACCATCTGAGACCTGAACTTCCTTTTGCCTCCTAACCTCCTCCAGGAACTCATCGAATCCCTGAGGTGGCCAGATCCTGCAAGGGATAGTGCTGACAAGAGCACAGCTCTTGCTGAGACAACATAGTAACATAGTAGGATCCTGAATGATCCTTACAACCCTGTGCTACAAGAAGCCCTAGTTTGAAGAAATCTACAGACTCGAAAAACTTTTGATGCGACAGAAAGGCCTTTAAGCCCCATGAAATGCAAGAGCCAGCTGGTAGATCTAGATTGTGATTTCATGAAATGTCTTACCCTGCTGCTGGCAGATGGCAATCCATGGCCTTCCTCTCCGGGTGCCTACGAAAGTAAAACTACGCACGGTGACAGCATGCCAACATAAACAAGTAATAGCTGGCATACCCCAGCAGAGAATCCGCTATGTTGTCTACTGTTTTACACGCCTGGACTGCAGATGGCCAGCCGCCGCCCGCTGCTCACTACTTCTGCCACGTCGTGGTGATGAGGACACATGCCCCGAGAGCTCTGGATATGAGAAAAGCACACACTACATGCACTGCATCTGGACGGGCCAACAAGGTCCTGTGCCAGGCAGACTGCTTCTGCGACATGGTGTGCTTCTCCAGCACCCGGCGCACCTATCTGCTTCACATGCCACTTCAATGCCGGGAACCAACTTTCGGGCATCGACTTGCAGACACAGTTTGCTCACAAAGCTCATCTCCCGACATATCCTGGTATTTGCCGGCGAGAAATGAAGCCCCAAATACTTGAAGATAATCCAACAGCCTTCCTCTATAGCACTGGAGCCGCTGTGAAAGTGATACGCTCTCGACATGCCTCATCGGTCGGAGGCTTGGTCTTGACGTAGTCGTAGGCTGTACGGCCTGGAGCGGGGTAGCTTTGCCTTTTTCCTTGCTTTCCCTTGTTCGCTGGAGCCCCAGTCCCGGCCTGAGCTGTCCTTCTTAGCTGAATCAGCTCCAAAATGCAACAGCCAACGCACCATCGAAGCATGATCCTGCTTTGCAGCCTCGTGCAACGGATAAGTACCTGGAGCAGCTCACAAAGTAGCTCCCAGTCATAATCAAACTGACCAGGAAAACCACAGCTACGCCTCCTTCTACCATGATCAGATTTGCTGCCACCCTCACATGTCCACTGTATTGCACAGGCTGGAAGTGACTGTGCCGAGCTGAGGCCCAGTAGGCCCAGAAGGGGCACGGGAAAAGCCGAAGACTCCACTTTTCTTTGCATTCACATCGTGGGTCTTAAAGCCATTTTTGCCAAGGAAGGACAGCAACTTGATCCTGCACAGTCATGTCTCATGCCATCGCAGATTTGATAGGATGCTGGCCCGGAAGGGACTGTGCAACTAAATCAGTGAATCTGCCATGACTTTCGGCCGAAAATGGATTAATGGCAGCTGTCTAGAGTCTAGTGCATCATAAAGCCCGCGCGCCAAGCCTTCCTTGCAGCATCTTCCTCTTGCGCCTTACCACGTTCAAGTAGCAGAAAGATCAATCGAGTGAAGCAGCAGCTACTGGAGAAAGGACGGTCTAAAAAGTGACAGTCTCTCACCGTATACTATAGTCACAACTTGACGTCACATGTGCAGCGGTGACATGACTGACCGTGAGATTCCCACTATCCCTATAGCGTTAAACTGAAGAATTGCTCTGCAAAAAGACAGACTGGATCTCTAGTGTCTGCTGGCTAATGCCGACAAGAAAAGCTCCATCAAATCCTGAAGTTTGTTATCACACTTGGTCCGAGCGTCGCTTCTAGAACAAAAGTCGTCAGCGGGACGCCCTTCTTCGAGTTGCTGCCGCTCAAGGAAGTACCCACGTCGGATGGTGGAGTTCTCGTGCACGATGTGGGTCGACTACTGTCGTCCTGGCACAAAAGAGAGCGTGCGAAAGTACGCCACTCGTGAGCTGCCAAACTTGACGAATTGGACCTGCTAAACGGCAACCGACTAGCGCCCAAGCCCGTGTAGTGTAAGTGTGCCAATGCCGATCTGTTTAACAGCAAGCACATGATTTCATAACGTTGTGTTGCCCAAGGCCCCTTGAAGCACGTTCAGTCCAAGATAGTCCACACGTGCGCCCCAGTGTAAGAATGTTTGCCCGCTGTTGTACCAGCTGCATTTTGCTGAAGAGGATTGTATGTCACAGCTCCACACTTGGAAATGGGTCGTTTCCGACAACTGAAAAACAGACGAAATCAATAAAACAGCTGCGTGAGTTGCCATGCTATGACTCTACTTACTATGGATAGCCACCGGAGTCATAGCATGGCAACTCACGCAGCTGTTTTATTGATTTCGTCTCTGTATGTGTATATATATTATATATATATATATATATATACATACTTATGTACATATGCATGTATGTAGAAACATAAACATGATGGCGTGTCCACAAGAAGTCATGTAGATGGTAATGTACTACTCAACTATTGTAGCAACATCGACCACTGCTGAACACTGCTTTTATCTAGCTCACACCTTGCACATTGGTCTCCTGACTTTGTCTTCTATCCTGTAGGTGCCATCATACTCCGACCTGTTGCGTTGAACTATGTATTCGCAGCGTGCCGTCGACAACAACGAAAGCGAACGGAAACAGCTCCAGGTTCCCGCAACCCCCGTTGGCCTTGAAGGACACATGCTGCAGTTTGTTCGTGGCAGTATTGTCAAGAATCTCTTCAGTCGGGTCGGTCTTGGAAAAGCTGTCGTCACGGAGGTCATCCTAGCGATCGACTGATCGTTAAGGCAAAAGTTGTGGGCGTCTATGCTGTGAGATGCTGTGGGATATGCTGTGAGTGATATTGTGATGCAGCCGGGGGGCTTCCAGCAGCAAAGTGCAGGGACAACTCAAGAACATGGCAGCATGAAACTGAAATGGCGCTGCCGGAAACTTGAGCCGAAAGGCCCCTGAGGTGGATGCTGAACACGTGATTCAGCACCATGTCCAAAACCAAGGACGCGTTGCCGGTGTGGGAGGCTCGGACGCGGCGGTCGGGGGGGCGGAGGAGGCGGTGAATCGTCATTCCAGGCCTGTCAGCAGCGGATCTCACGAGTGCAAAATGGTGTCTTTGGACGCCCTGTGTGGCAGCAAGGCGGGGCTCTCTGAAGGGAGCCGAGGGGGCCGGGGTCGTCGGATTTCGACTTCGTCGAGTTTGGGTTCGAGGGCACTTGAGGAAGAGGCCCTTCGAGATCGGTCCGCAGCCACAACGACTACCGCTATCGTCGCCAACACCAGGACCACTGCAACCACTACCACTACCACTACCGCAACCACTACGACTACTACTACTACTACGACTACTACCACTACGACTACTACTACTACGACTACGACTACGACTACGACTACGACTACGACTACGACTACTACTACTACCACTACTACTACTGCTACTACTACTCATCCTCATCCTGCATGGGATTGCTCGGTTTCGGCCTGCAGGCTCACGCAGCCAGCCAGCCTTCGAAGGCACAAGCATCTCGAGAAAGGACGGTTCAGAACTGTTGATTCTCCTGCCTGGGCCCTGCTGATGTGCCTGCTCCCCTCCCCAGGAGGAAGGCCAACGACTGCGCAAGATAGCGAACATGCGACCGGCCGACGTCACATCTCTTGCGGGTTTCAAGGAGACTGCAGAAGGTCCTGCCGCGGCACGGCGTCATCCAAAACCTCAGTGGCTCCAGCACATGAACCCAAACCCGTCATCTCGCAGCGACTAGCGACTGCAGATCTGCTCTCAGAGACCAGGGCCCACAATGCCAGGCTAGTACTAAGCAGAGCTGAACCTGCAGGCGAGGGTGACGGAGAGCACATCTCACTGCAACTCCTCAAGCCGCTCTTCAGCTTCGGCTGAGGCCCCGGCTGGTCAAGTGAAGCCAGCGCCGGCTTCCGGTGCTCCGCTGCCTGAAACAGTGCCACTTGCACTCCAAGGATCTCCTAAGCCAGAGATGGCCTCATGGCTGGTGCCAGGGCCCCTCCCTTCCCGCTGAAGCCGATACATGCGGAGACTAAACAGATCATTTGAGGCGCATACCTCGTTGTATCAGAGCACTCAACCACTCCACTGTGAAACTCAAGCCTTGCATGTTCGAACGTTTCAACTTGACCTTCTTGGGACGGGAGTGGACACGGACGAAACTCATCATCCTCGCCGAATATGTATTTGCAAGCCGACTTCGCAGCCACCCTTCCAAACACAAGGCAATCCAGCAAGGAATTACCTGGAAGTGCCAGCCTTCCGTGGACACCACCTGTACATTCCCCAGCAGCAAAGAGACCGGGGATTGCTGACCCATCTTGTTTCAGCACCTCTCCCTGGGCAGAGATTCCAAGCCCCCCAGCACAGTACAAGACCACCGGCGTGACTTGCGCGGCGTGGAAGGTCTCATCTGGCACTCTGGAACCGACCAAAACATTCCGAAAGTCACACTTACCAAATCCCAGCTTCCCAGAAACCTCGTCGTAGGAGCGGCGCCCGTCGAAACTCCTCCAAGGCCCTTGAAAGGGACCCGGGCCCGGGGTCCCCTCCCCGGCATCCCTCAGTGTGCGGCGGAATGCTTCGGCATGGGCATCGTGCACCTCCACGAGCTTTTGCAGAGGTATCCTGGCTACAGCCCAAGGAAATCATGCTTGGTGTAACGCCTGTGCGAGCTGCACTCCCCGGCCATGCAAACTATGGAACAGCGGATGTATTGCTAGGTGACTGCAGACAACGATCGAGAAGTCCATCAGAATATCGGTAGGTTCCTCTGATTCAACGGAGGTGCGTTCGGCATCGTCTTGGAGGAGGTTAATGGCAGCTTCAAGAGTATGGTGTGGGCAGCAGCAGGTGTAGAGCGACGTGCGAGGGATGTAATGGAATTGAAACCATTCGATACATTTTTGACCACCATTCTGTTCAAGAGCCAGGCAGAGACGACTTGACAGCTCAACTCGCACCCGTGTGCTTGATGACTCCACCTCTTCATGATCTTGAGCTCAGAGGGAGGCTGTTGCTCAGACTGTTTGGGACCGTGTGAGTGCGCGCTCTCCTCTCACAACTGCAAGATCTCGTGGATGTGGGGTGTGTTGCGCTGTTGCGTTTCAGAGCCTCGGAGTCATCTCCGTCCTAGCAATTATGCCCTTCTGGGTCTGGTGTTCAACGATAGTCCCACTGCAAGTTCTAATGCTTTTTGGCAACATTTTTTGTGCTAGTTAGCAGCCTTCATGTTATGGACCAAGAGAGTATGCAAAACACACCAGGACCCATGGTGCTTTCGTTCCCGCCATGCAGGAGTGAACTGCTCGATGTGAAACTCTCGAGCAACCCCCTTCCCCCCCCCGCCCCCCGCCGCATGTGCGCCAGGTTGTGAAGTTGAAAGCTGCTGGTCTTATAACATATAACGGACATCTCGTTTTCTCCTAAAACCACCAACATACCTCAAGTTTCAACTTGAGAACTCCATCTATTCTCTGAAAACACTATACTCAACCCGAAACCTCAAACGAGAGATGGAGGGCGAAACCTCAGCCGAAAAAAATGATGTAAAGGCCGAAGCCCGTAAATGAATGTTGCAGGCCAGACGACCTAAATCTCCAAAGAACTGTTTGCCCGTAGTCTCGAGAATCTGCAGCGCAGAAGGCCGGCCAACCCGAATATCGAGAGGACTTGCTGGGGAGTAGATTTAAAACTCTACCAGCGTGATGGTGGCTAAACACCAAAGATGAAAGAACTGTGAATAGGCTGTCTTCAACTTGTCGTGAGGTAAATTAACCCTGAGGCCTTAACCCCAACAGGAGGGAGAATTTCGAAACATGCACCATTTTCTGTGTTTGTTCTATAGTGGCAACATTTTCTGGAGAGCCTGTCCTCATCTCCTGTGCGAGCTCTTTCCCAGAGGCGTAGCACTTCATGAGCCGCCGCCGAGTGAATGCACGGCATTGACGTTGCAGCTCTCGGGATGCAGCCGTGTTCAGGCATAGCCAAAATGGGGCTCGGCCTGGTCTCTTTGACATCTCTTCTAGAATGTGGTCCTCGGATATATGCAGTGATCGGGTGATCGGGTGATCGCTCTTGCACCACAGATCAGCTCAGGGGCTGCCGGCCCAAGCTCGTTGCAGAAGCGCTCCCCACACGCATCGAGCAGCAGCGCACCCGCCGCACGGAACATCTCTCCAGCAATCGCCTTCCATGCGCGTTGTTTTGGCCGAAGGGGCCGAAGGGGCCCGGACACGAGGTTCCCAGCCTTGCGCGGGGCCTCCGGCTCGTCCAAGTGTATCAACCTAGCAGACTCTAGCAGACTCTGCGCGCAGCCTTTGATGGCTCCGTGATAAACGTGGGCTGCGGACCCGGCCCTGTCGGATGGAGTTGCACCCACTCCAGGTCGAGAGTCTTGGCACCGACATCTTCACCTAACGCGTCCCTCAGTGCTCTCGCATCTCGAAGCGCACCCTCGCAAGCAGAACCCTGCATTCGGCTGAGGGACCAAGCTTCAGCCCGTCTCCTGTGCAATGCTCCGCACTGGCCGTTGGCAGGTTCACCAAGTCGGGCCGGTACTTTGCCAGCACAGATCCAGGTCCAACACCTGCTGCAAAGCCACCTGTCCGACACTTGAGAATTGGGAGGTTTGGAACCCGATTTTCATCTGCCTTGCAGCTGGGAGGCCAGTGCACAGGATGACGGGACCGTACTCCTTGCTGCTTCTCCCAAATTTCTGGTACTCGCAGCCTGGGACACCGGTGAGTTGGGACACCCAGCGTCTCAATCAGAAACCCTAAGGCTCCGTCCGACTACGCTTCCTGCCCGACTGAGGAGTCTGGAGACTTCAGCTTTGGTGATGATTCGAGCTCTATCAGACACCTCCATGCAAACTCTTTGGCAGGGCATCGGATAATACATACTCGTGAGCCTCAGCAACCTTCTCGACACGCTGGATCAGGGCATAGGTGATCGTCATACCCGGCATACCATCCCCAGTCCTGTCTGCAGTTGAAGGTCTCAGTGGGAGCTGCAGACACGCAAGAACAGACTGCAAGACTTGACGATGCTCCTGAGGGTCCGTGGATGGGAATGCCCTGCATGTTTCGCGATCACTGCCAAATTTAAGTCGAACTTGTCAACCAGCCAACTCTTGTCGGCCAAGCCATTTCGACCTGATTGTGTCATTGTCACGCCTTTTGGTGACAGTCTTGCTTCGCAAGAAGATCTCGTCAAGAAGCACACAAACTTGCAGGTCCAGCTGCCCAAGGTTTCGGCCAAGGGTGTCTCACTCCGGCCAGCAACTCTGATGTCATTCTGGAAAGTACACATAGCATCCTCCTCCCATGCTTCCAAAAACCCACTGCTTGTACATGTATAGAACTGAAACAAGCCGGCAACAATCCTGAGATGCTGGAAAACTGATGCCGGCAGTGGCTTTGGCAGAGTTGCCACCGCAAAAGGGAGCCTGCGGACAAGGTACTCAGCCGGAGCATCCGAGACCGAGACGCAGCCGGCGGCATCAGGCGCTCCTTGTCGAGAACCTCACTCGAGCAGCAAAGCGGAGTCGTGCAGGGCGATGCGCAGCATCGCGCGTGACTGACTCTTACCATGCAACGGGCCATTTGTTCACGCAAGGCTTCGATTTAACTCAGGCCGCGGAGGCTGTTTCAGTTTGACAGTTTCTTTACCGTTTACCGTCCAACGTCTTAAATACAACTGGCTTGAGAACAAGGTTCGCCGCCGGGTACTGGTGGAGAGCGCTTCTCTCGTTATTGTGCCTGTGGCGTGACTTGAATCTTAGCAAGATTTTGCGAGGTACTCCATGGTATTCCAGAGCCGCCTCGAGTCTGCAGCGGTCACTGCTAAGGCACCCACCAAGACTCGACCTCCGCGCTCCAACACCTCAAAAAGAAGAGCAGAGATTTGTACGCAGACGAATCCATGCGCAGGACGCGCTTTTCGGCGATTCGCGGACTCGCGTGAAAAGAGAGGCCTAGAGGATCCTAGAGGGGCCCAAGAGGGCCCAAGAGCTTCCGGAGGATCCTAGAGGGGGCCTTGGCCTGAGAGCTTCCGTTCCCTTCCTGTTCAACTTGGGTACTTCCCCGCGCGGGCACCCCGGAGAAGATTCGCAGCTCACGCCCTCAACCCTAGCCTTAGCCCGAAAGAAGATAAGATAAGCTCTAAGCCCTAAACTCCACAAGCCATCTTCGTCGCGAGGCGGGCCTGAATCGTGCGGCTTTGAAAAGTGCATGCCTAAATTTCAACCTTAAATCGCCAGTGCTTGGATCTGGAATGCGCTCGGAAAGCGCGTGCTTGAATCGCGATGTGCGCCCCAAGAGAGCGAGCAGGTGCAAACAAAATGTCATTCGCCTGCCCTCTGATTTTCGAACCGTTGGGCCATTGAGGGTTCGACCTGGTTGGCAACCACCATTCCGGCCAGTCCACCGCCCACCACGACGACATGGCTTGCTGGAAACAAAGCCATGGCTGGATATCCAAGCCATCTTAACTCCTGCCTGCCTACAGCCGAATGACAGATCAAATAAGCGACATCTTACAAGGAATTGGCTTGGAATGACTTGAGCCTTTGGTGGTGCTGATGCTCGTGCTAGGATCTCTACAATCTGTCTGGCATTCTTGCTCTCCTGCCCGCTGCTGCGTTCTGAGAATGCCATAGTCACCTAAGCAGTCAGGAGATGACTCGAGTCGGCTTACTTGTCTGTGGTGATGTGTAAGTTGCAATCAAGTCGAAGCAAACCGATGTTGCGAACTGCCCTTCGAAAGTTCTGCCAAGCCACAAAGGGGCTAAGGCGCGTATCGTGCAGACAGGGGCAAGTTCTTCAAAGTTGGGAGCTGGTCCACGCCATGGAACTACTTATAGGGCACCTGGCTGACCCACTTTTATGCCTGGCTAATTCGGCTGATCACAAACAAAACAACACGCAGCTGGACGCACGAGATCTTAGTGTAACTCCACTCGGGTTCTTTAGCCTCCATGTAGACCGGACACACAAGCAACGGGCGTTAGAAGTCAGTCGCGACCCCAGCCAAGCCAAGCCAAAGCATCTGAAGGTCGGCCACCGTCGGAATCGAGGCGAGCCAGCCAAAGAAGCTCACCGTCTTTTGCATGCTCCCGGCGATCCGAAACTGGAAGAGCAAAGACATGAGGTGCGCAAATGGGTGCCGATGGAAGAGCAGAGCCCAAGCTTGCTCTCAGCTCCGTGCCTGCTAATGCTGCTAATGCAGACAGGAGCTCGTTTCCAAACCTTCCCTACACCCCACTGGTCCCGATGCGATCAAAGAGTCCAAGAGCGAACCTCATTCCCTGCGTGAAACTTCTGACGCTGCTCAAGCTTCCTCTTTGGCTCTCATGGCCTTGACAAGGTCGGACTTGTACCTTCAGGAACTCAGACCATCGGGCAAGCATTTTCTGACCCTCAGCTTCTCTGAAACATCAAGATAATGAAGTGCGGCGAGGCGCATGAAATACTGGCTCGAGGGCGAACAGTTTCTGTAGACTAACCTGCATATCTCGTTCTCCACCTCGGCCTGCACTGCTCAGAAATTGAAAGAAGCAATGCCAGTGCCAATGGAGCAGCCTCATCACCGATGAAGTCCACCAAACCTAACCTTGCAGAGAAGCACGATGCAGAAGCTGGAGTCAGCAAGCAGTTTCGGGTTGCGGAAGAGTACAAAAGGACGGCTGCGCACCTCTGCGCTTCGTTTGCGTCGATCGGATCACCAACTAGTTGAAGACGGCGAACCGCCTGACGTCGGCTGGTTCGTCCAATGTTACAATCGTTCGTCGGCAGGCCTTCTCCATCATTCTCTTCTTAAGGGCAATCGGGGTGATAGGATGTAGGTCATGTCCTGAATTCCAGATCAGTTTTTGTTGCGTCTGGACGGGAATGAAACCTGCAGCATCGAAGTCTCTGAGCTGAAGCCTTCGGCCCGCCGCAACGCAAATGGACTGGCCGAGGCCGTCACGGTACTTGGGCAAGCCAAACCTTGCCAGTGCAGTGTCTGCCGTGCAGTACGGCGTGACGTTCTTCAACAGAGCACCGACACATACGAACTATTGAAGCTTTCACGAGGACATGCAGGCCATGGAGTCTGAGTTGGCTACGAAGCCCCTGTTGTGGCCAGCACCAGCTGAGAGATCGCCGGGAAAGTCATCAGCGAAGCTCGCACTGGGCCCTGGCAGCCACTTCAACACGGCACCCCTTTGCGCTGCTGGCTTACTTGCACAGATGATTCCCGCGGCTGCGATTACGAACGTTTTTGCTTATGCTCAAGTGCGCTTCTTTCGATCCGGTGCGTCGCTATGACAGTTAAAACCCATGTGGGAAGTTGAACTTGCGATGAAGACTCGCGCGGTAAGTTGACAATCCTGACCACTGTGCGATTGACGACAGCGATGATGGTCATGACGATGATGACGCTGGGGTTGTTTGTATGAGCAGCAATGACGGCTGCTGACAAAGCTGCTGACCTGAAAGTCATGTCGACCTTTCAGCTGATGACACTGTCTTGCATGTATTCAATTCTGCACGTGCGTGTGTGTGTGTATATATATATATATATGCACAACTGTTTTACTGAGAGCTGTGTAACAGATCAGTGCAGGGGCAGCAGGTCTTGCTTCAGTTCTGCTGCCAATGAAGACGGCTGAAGCAGTCTGTGATATGCAGAGGGCATGTGTTCTCCACATACCTGCAATCAAGGGTCATGGCAACCAGGAAAAGCCGCATAAAAGAGCCGTTAGGCCAACTACAGGTTCCGGACCCGTCACTGACTGTATCCAGATCTACCGATTGTCAGCTGGAGGCTGCGGATGAATGCACAAGTGTGTTTCGGGTACTTGCAAACTTAATCTCCGCACCGTTTTATCGCGCTACTTGCGGCGGGGCAGCCCAGGCTCCCCTTCCTGCTAATTTCTACCACTTGTACGGCAGGGTTCATCCCCTTTGTCAATTCGGACACAAACCACCGCTTGGCCACCAGTGGGTGGTAAGGCAGACCATGGTGTTGCATTGCTAAGACAGTTCATGGGCACGTTTGACATGAAGAAGCTTTGCCTTCTTGGAACACCAAATTTGGTGCAAACTGAATCCAATGTCTCTGCCAGGAGCATGAGGCAACAGGGTTGGAAAACTTTATCCACCCGCCCTGAGTTTAATAGCATTGCCCCAGCTAGCGCTGCAAGCACGTCCTTGCACGGCAACGCAGTGCAGATCAGTTTGAGAGGTGGCTTCTACGAAACATCCCCCGCGCTTTGAAACCCATGCAGGGGCGATGGGGAGTTGGATCAGTGATGTGCCTGAGGTACAGCCATTTAAAGGGACGGCACAATGTGTTGACGAATCTTGTCCGCCACACTGCATTGACTGTTGAGGCCGTGCACTGCAGAAGTGTTGCCTGAAAACTCAGCAGAGAAACAAAGGGTCGGCCTGCAAATACTGGAACACAATGTAAGATCGTGCATGGCTGTTGCTTCAGCTTGTGCTCACAACGGACTCGTGCATCGTAGGTCGTCAGCATTCGCTCACAGCAGTCAGCCAAATCAAATTTGGTTTCTCTACATACATAAGACTTTGTGCGACCTAGAACTTGCAGCCACAAGCATCATGCTGTCAACAAAAGTAACGTAATCGCAACAACAAGGTAAAAGTTTAGTGTAAGGTTGAAAGGTTTGCAATAATCAACAATCGCATGGACAGGCGATAGGCGTCAGCAATGAAGACACAGCGTCTGGAAAACGAAACCGAAGAAGGGAACATGCATGCCCTGGAAAAGGCCTTCCCTAGACCCTTTGAACACAAGTCGCCCGGCCTTGCACACGCAGACGACGAACATTGGTCTGCTTTGAATGATCTCATACACCTCAATTCTTTCATAATCTTTCAACATTTCTCCTGACAACCTCAAAAACACCGTGCCGACGCCTCACCCAGCAGTGGGGACTTTGCCACGTAGCCTTCCTGATCGCACAAACTTACCAGTCCTTCAGCAACTGCTCTCTTATTAACTAGATTCCAAGCGTCTCATGCCACAGCGACGTTGGCAAGTAACAGAAGCGCAAAAGAGAAGCAAAGGGAAGGATTTCAACGGAAGCAGTCGGTTTAAAAAACTTGGACAATGTGCAAACTCACCGAGTTCAAACAAGCATCAGGCGCAGAAGGTTGAGACTTCCCAACAGCAACTCCACAACGAGGTGGTTTGGCTCTGGGTTCTTCGCAAGAACAAGCCTGCCTGATCATGTTCCGCATCATCCGATATGCGCAGGATCACGATGCCGTCGGCCAACCTAAGGGTTCTTCGAGCTCTGAAAGAAGTGCAGTGCTTACAAAACATCTGCTCGAGATGGACTCGCTCCAAGCTACCGGGCAGAGGGCAAGCATCTATCAGAGTCCACCTGCCTGCACCCTGCAAGAAAACTATGCATGGTTCGTTCTGCCGGGTGTGGTGTTCACATTACCCTCCGAAGTGACAAATCTGCTGCAATGGCTCCAGCACAGCTCTTGGCCCCCAGCGAGAACAGCTGGAGGAAACTGTTCCAGGCCTCCTTGCTCTGGACGGAGGGGACCTCCAGTGGCAGAGAGCAACCTGTGCCGGTTTGCCCCGAAGGTCAGTGCCTCCAAAGTCATGCACGTCAAGCCGGGAACTTCGACCTGACCAGGCGACCGGTCCCAGTCGCTGAAGCGAAGCTTTCCAGTGCTCTGCTTGCTTCATCAGAACACTCCGCTTTGCACGCCCGATATTGACGTGAGACCATCGCGTCCTACAGGTCAACGAAATACTTGTGACTTCGACCTGCTGCCGGATTGAAAACTTCAAGCGGGGTCTTTGGCCCCATCGAAACAGATATCATCAAGCAAACAGCGGGATGAGATTGGCAATCAGGGGAGCATGATCGCTGGCAGATCCCCAAGAACCCATGCCTGGCGAAGAAGGGCAGTCCCACAATCCATATCCATAGAAGGCACCTCAGCATCCTGATTATAGGATCCGGATGCCTCCTCTGTCGACGGCAACCTGCACGACGGACCTCAACAGTCGATTCTCCACTACTACAGAAGACCTGTCTGCAACCTCTGAGGGCCAACCTGGTTTCAACTTGCATCTCATACTCAGAAAAGTGTTCGCCGTAATATGCGTGTAGCGAGACTGGGCTTCCGTGTGCGTTTGCTTCTTCAGCGTCGTGGCCCCAAATCGAGCTTGAGCTATGGCCGGGACCACTGCCCCTGGCTGGCCAGGATGAAGTCCACCCTGCCGGTCCGAGCTGTAGCCCTATGTTGGGCCTTTACAACTCGGATCTTAGCTGTGCTGCCGTGCTTTGAAAGCCGAGGCTTGCGGCTACGGACGCTGATCACGAAGCTAACAGTCGATACAAATCCGCAGAGTCGCAGAGTTAAACCATGTTAACCCCAGAGCAGCCGCAGGCCGACCCGAAACCCAGGAACCCAGAGATCGAAGACTGGAGTGCACGGCTGAGCTGTCCTGCAGTCCGGGTTGTTGTCGTCACTGAAGGATCGCCCTTGGTCCTGGCTCGCCCATGGTTCTGGCTGATCTAGGTATGCAACAAACACGCACAAATGCTCTTGCTCACCTCGCCATGCACGTCCACCAGGTCAACTGGTGAGAACCCCTGGCTTCCCTGCAGCTCACCTTTCAAGTACCGGAGGGCCTCACGAGACTCGGGGCGGACAAGAGGAGACAAGGGCTCCTGGCTCGGCTGGCCTCGGTCTTCGGGCCCTGAACCAGGGAGCAAAGAATTCAAGCAGCCGCTGTCGACACGGCGGCTAATACGTGCCATCTGCCTCGCAGAATTGGTTGGTGTCCCCCACCTAGTTGTTGACGCAAACCAGAATTCTTGACGCGTCTGTCTGTCACCCATCAAGTCAAGGAGTGATGTTGCTGAGCTTCTTGCAAGAATCGTTGGTGGTGATCCGTACCTTGGGCGTGCTTTCTGCCTGTGCCTCGGTTCTAAATTCTAGATCGAATCTAGTTTGTAGAAGCAGGATCCTTTGCACTGAACAAACATTTTGGCATGAAGGACTGCGATTCACCAGTCCATCCAAGACTTCCAGTTTGAGCTCAGAGTATCAGGGTCGGCAGTGGCACACAACGGAACCTGAGGCACACGCTTGGTCCTGTCTGCTGCGATCTTGTTCGCAATGGTTTCCGCCTTTCGGAACAGTGGAGGGGCAGCTGCTCTTGAAATGGCCCTGTTGGTGCCCACCTGCTGCAAGCCATACCCGTGCTTCCAGTGGGAGTCATAAAACAGAATCTCACGTCCTGACACATCTGACAAAAGCAGATGGATCCTATAACTCTGATTGACCGCATAACACCGCATCATGCCATCTGTTCATCACACCGAGCGCTGCTCCTGTATCCAGGTGCTTGTACAAGGCCTGCAAAATCGCTCCAATCTATGTTGGAAAGCTGGACAAACTTGGTGCAGAAAACTTGGTGGCCCACCATGGACATCCAGTACCCTCCAACAAGGGCTATCCAGTCCTGGGCTCGCCAGCAACGGCCAATTGATACATTTCCAAGTCTTTGCATGCTGAGCACAAGGATCATCGCTACCCTGAGAAGTTCTATCAGTAACACGCTTGAAGACGTCATATCATCCGAGCTTCTTGGTCCAACTTCTCCAACTTCGACGGCCTAAAGAACTGACCTGGGCTCGACCTATACCACGACACGTGCTTAGCACGCTCACATACTTGCACCACATGCGCTCAAACATGGAAGCAGCATGTCAAACACAAACAGTCTCCAAGTAGCTGCCACCTGCGAAGCTCAATCCTGTTGATGACATGAGCAGCTCCTCCGAGCGAACTACAACGACGTCTGCAGCAAGGTGCACAACAAGCTGCAATTTCCTTTTAGACTCTGAAATGCGGTCGCTGTGTAAAATAACTCACAGCAGTTCCAACTTCTAACCGAAAAGGGTCTTGACTACAAGGGAACACATGTTTTCGTCTCCTCCACCTCCTGGTAGCCCCAGCCGCCCTTCTCAACCTCCTGTGCCTTGTGGCACCACACTGTTTGAAGCATGGGTCCTTTGTGCTGGGGCATGCTTAAAAAAACTTAACCTTGTTTGCTAGGGCTCGTGGCTCCCGACTCGAAAGACTGATGCCTTTCAAAATTTCCAAGGAGAAGTTAGGGGTGTCCATTCCCAAACTCAGCCCCGGACGCCCAGCAGGTCCGGTTCCCAAGAGTTGATCTTGCCCAGGACGTTTTCGCCCTCGGACAATCTCGCGCACCAGGCTGAGCGAACTTGTCAGGAAATTCAGGGAGCATTCGCAGGGGCCTTCCAGGAGTTCGCATTAAAGGACGACCAGCCCATGAGGTTGTAAGACATCACCTGCAACGGGCTCGCTGCACAGAGCCCAACAATTTCTGCTGAAGTATAGCGGCTAGCAGGCCTTGAGTGTCGCACTGGGATGACTCATGTTGGCTGGAGGTAAGGAAGGCGACCAGGTTGACACCTGGACATGGCACGACATCCCTCCGTGCGAGGGAATCAGAGCATGACAGGTGATTCGCCGACATGCCTGCCTCACTCCGAACTCGAGAATTCGGGAACCCTGCACTTTCCCCAACCCGCCTCAGGATGCATCGGCTTCGGCTTGGTGCCAAGCTGCAAAAGAAGATGATCCCTGAGGCACGAGGAAACCACCAAGGAAATGACGGGTGAAGCACAAACGAACAACATGAGGCCTTGTCGCTCGAGGCACCTGCCAAGTCGGCGACTGCTGACTTTGAAACGATCAAACACGTTTGTGGACAGGCCTTGTGCGCATTCGAACATGGGCTGGATTCAATATCCTGCGGCTGGCGGCTGCAGTAGTTGTGGTGCGACGGCACTAAGTTCGTGCGACTGGGGCTCACATGCATATGTCCTCGCAGCCTGTATGCGTGGCAGCGCATCCTTTGACTAGGCAACTACTCAGACATCGCGGCTTCGAGCTCTTTCCAGCCTCACAACTAGCTTGTTAAATCAGCCAAGCCGCCCGAAGACAAGATCAGTGCAAGGCGTGCAATTTTCATCATGGGCATGCAAAGTCTCCACCGAACTTGCGTTCAAAACGAACCGAAGTCGCTAAGTAGCAGCTACTACCAGTTGATGTGATGGCTCGATTGCATTATATATGCACTTCCACTTGGGCCAAGCAAACCAGATGCTCTGTCCAAGTGCAAAGATTGAAATCAACACGAGCTTGCCCGAAACCGTGCCGCCTTGTATGCTGGAGTCTTCTCATCGCCGCCAACGAGTTCACTCTGAACTCCTGCGAACGGGTCCACGTCCTGGCAATGCGTGACACAGCCAACCACTCACAAACCTGCCCCACAAAGAAATAGCCATTCAAGCTGACACTACTTTTGTTTTTTGTTTAAATGCCTCGCTTGACTATGTTTGTTTGGCATACATGTGGTTTTATGTGACAAACAGAACATGAAGTGCAAACAACTTAACGGTAGCATGTAATTATGGTCCTCCATGAATGCAGCACGAAGGCCCAAAGGAAAAGGGCCACAACATCCAGCTAGCCTGTTGCATTGTTTGAAGCCACAAGGCAGCAGATGTGGAACCTCACACGACCGAAACTTTATCGTCCCCGACCCTGACATGCACATTCAAAAGTCATGCAAGCTCCGCAAGCTGCAAACAGCAAACGTTCGACAAAAACTTCTGCGAATCACAGCCTCCATCAAGCTGGACAGCGCACATGCAAAGTGGTCTTCATTCAGCTTTGACCTTCAGTTTTGCAGCCATTCCAGCTCTCGCTGGTGAATAGCAGCTGTACTCACAAAAGCTGTTCGAAACAAGGTGCTTTCGGAAACTTTTTCTATGTTGGAACTTTGGGTCTGAAACTCTGAAACCGTGCAAATCTGACGAGCGCACGTATGATGTTTTCTTCTCAAAACCAATGAGCTTGAAAGATGCAGCCCAACGGCTGACAGCAAGCCCGCAAATTGTGCATGGCGTTGTCCGCTAGCTGCAACAAGACTACAACGCAAACCGTGAACACCTGTGCTCTTACTTTCTCAACCCTAAATCTGTTTTTTCCAAACTGCGCACTTCTCACTCAACCTCCAGTTTTTAACCCTGCTACAGGGGCCAAAAAAAGAACGTTGACTATTCTTCGACATCATTTAAACAGTTTTTTCCTCGGCCATGAAGTATCTCGCAGCTGACTCCAAGGTTTTTCGAACCTCCATTGCATTGTTTGTTTTAGCCTGTAAGCCTTTTTCTTGACCTTTTCGGATGCAAAAGCGCAACACATGACATCAAAACACGACGCAAACGACAGGACCAGCTGAGGGGTTAAGGGTTTAGGGTTAGAGGTTTTTGGGGTTTAGGGTTTCAGGGTTTACAGGTTGAGGGGTTAAGGGTTTAAGGTTTGGTGTTTTTAAGGTTTAGGGTTCCAGTGTTTAAAGGTTAGGTTTAGGGTTTGAGGGCCCGGGTTCAGGGGTGTAGGGGTTGAAGCTTTTAGGGTTTAGGGTTTTTGGTTTTCGGTTTTACCAAGTTTAGGGTTTAAGGCATAAGGGTTGAGGTTTAGGGTTTGGGTTCAAGGTTGAAGCTTTAATGTTTACAATCAGTGTTATAGAATTATTATAATGTTGCAAGGGTTGAAAAAGGGTTGAAATTTCAACCGGTTGAAAAATGGCTTGTGCTTTTGATTAAGTGGTGGGGTGGCTTTTTCAACCGGTTGAAATTTCAACCGGTTGAAAACGTAGTGCTGTATATATAAAACACTATAAGCTGTGTACCAAATTATTAAACTTTTTAACTGGAGGTCACAGCCTGCAGGAAACCTACAATACAAAGATCTTGCTGCTGTGCGGCTACGGTCTGGGTTGTTTCAGGACAATCTTCCAGGGTCTATATGTTCGGTGGCACAGGTTCTAGGTGTTCCAAAGGCTCATGGATAAAGGTTGTGCAAGGTGGGGGTTGCTCCAGTTGTATAGTGGTTTAGGTGAATTGGTGGTGTACATGCTGAGGATTCAAAGGTGTGGGTTTCAGGGATCGCCCAGTATGTTCAGAAGGCTTCTGGCCCTAGCAGGTTTTGGGTTCCAGTTAAATTTTATGTGGGGGCATCATTACATCATCATATCACAGTAACATGTGAATGTTACTGTGATATAATGATGTAATGGTGTAACAAGCATGTATAGTGTGATGTACATGAACTTATCGTCATCTATAAGTATAATATCGATCGTCATTTAATATAGTATATACTCATATATAAAATATATGATATATATATATATACACACATATATATATATATATGTACTAAAACCTTAAAAAGGATTAGTATCATAATCTTATATATATATATGTATATATTAATGGACATAAATATATATATATACACATACATCTAGACATATATACATAAACACCCTTACCTTGTAGAACCTCTATACTTTGGATCTATGTTAACCCTTACAGAAACCCAAATCCTCTAATCCCTGAAGCTTGAAACCCTAAAGCAAAACCCTCAGGTGTCTTGCTGCATGTGCTGCAGATACCATGTGTCCGGGCCACAGGTGCAACAGTGATATGCTGCATCGTTTTGTCACAGCATGATAAACAAATGCATCAAAACACACTTTCGATTTTGTGGCTCCAAATCAAAAATAGTTTAAATAACTGGAGCCTTTTGTACAGTTGCCCTTTTGGCATCATGGCCCCAAAGAATAAGGCCAAGGCTGCTCCGAAGACGGAGCCGAAAACTAAGAGGGCCAAGTCCGGTGCCTTGGTGATTGGAGATGATCCCACACCGGTGGAGATGAAATCCAGCATTCAGAGGATGCTGAATCTTGTGAAGTACAAAGCCGACCCCGTGAGAAACAAGAGTGGGGAGTGCCAGAGCGAAGCCCAGCAAGTGCTGGAGGCCGGGTTGCAATTCTCCATTTGCTATGCATTACATTTTTTTGTGGGTATTGCATGTGCCAGGCCTACCGGCAGATCGCCGACTCGGACCGAAAGGGATTCATCGCTGCCTACCAGAAGAATGCCCTTAAGGACTTGAAGTGGGTGGGCCAGTACACCAAGAAGGTTGTGAAGGAGGAAGCCGAGGAGGATGTCTCTATCAATGGCATGATGACAGCGACTCTTAGATTTTATTTTATATAGGTTGCTTGGTCATTTTGTTTTTAATGTTTTGCTTGGTCATTTTGTTTTTAATGTTTTGTTTTGCAATGCCGCTGAGGTCGCGAATTTTTGACCTGAATGGCCTCAAGATCAGCGACTTCCCAGAGAAGAGGCAGAAGGAGTTGCTGGAGGGTTTGCTCCAGGAATCCGAGGATTTCTGGGGGCACGAGAGGAACCTGGTGAAGCACAAGATGCCCGAGCTCTGCCGGTACTTTTACCGGACCTTGGTGGAAAGCAAAGATGCAACCCGATCGACCGAGTCAGGCACCTTCGAAATGAGTGCTAGCCTAGCAGCGAAGGAGATGAAAAGCCTGCAGAACACCAAGGGTGAGGTGAAGTTGGAGCACCCCGAGCGGACCAAGCTGAGCAACTTGAGCAAAGTGGCCAACAGTGCAGTCAAGAGCCTGGATGCCAAGCATGGAGAGTTGAGCTCGGAATGCATTGCTCTCGGGAATTGCCCCAAGCTCTCTAGCAAAGCGCCGGAGGTCCGGGTTACCCTGGATGCTCTGAAGAAGTTTGCGGAGGATCTTCGAAAGATCCAGGTCCTGCTGGATCGCAAGCTTCCCACGATGGACGAGGCAGCCTGCAAGAACGAGAAAGCCGACATGGAGCAGTGGAATCGCAATGCCAATGAGCATGAGTTGTTTCGAAGCTGTTGAAAGACCAACTAAAACAGTTGGACGAATATTCCCCAATTGATATGTGGGGAAAATCAGAAATATGTCACCGTCGCAAATATAAATGCCCATCAATCAACGATGTACATGTTGCAACTGAAGATGCAAGACACTCCGCGCTCGACCAATGTTTTAACAGCGAAGCTCGCCGGTAAAGGTTGTGTGAAAAGAGGAGGCCACCGCAAGGAGATACACACCTTGCAACAATGAAGTTGCATTTCGCAACCTCAATCTGCCCCTAGGAGTGGGTGGGTGGGTTCAAGAAAATTTCACGGTGACTGCAGCAGAGCCACACGACTACAGGCACACGACATGGATTCTCAAGGCATCTTCGTAAAGAGATGCAAAGTGAGAAAAAGGAAAACCCGTGTGCCAAACCCCCCACGTGAAATTAAATGACAAAGCTCTGTGAAAACAGAAAATGTTTTCGTGATAAAGGCACACGAAAACGAAACTCAGATTCTCAAAAACTCACTCCGATGGACACGTCCACCTCGCGAGTTGTTTCGAAGCTGTTGAAAGACCAACTAAAACAGTTGGACGAATATTCCCCAATTGATATGTGGGGAAAATCAGAAATATGTCACCGTCGCAAATATAAATGCCCATCAATCAACGATGTACATGTTGCAACTGAAGATGCAAGACACTCCGCGCTCGACCAATGTTTTAACAGCGAAGCTCGCCGGTAAAGGTTGTGTGAAAAGAGGAGGCCACCGCAAGGAGATACACACCTTGCAACAATGAAGTTGCATTTCGCAACCTCAATCTGCCCCTCTTCGAAGAATGACGGAATGCTACTTCCATGGATCTCTGGTCGACAACTTTGTGGCCTTTGAGCGCGATGCCGGATCCTTCTGAGGTGGGGCCCCTCGCTTACGCGATCTCCACTCCGCGATATCTTGATAAAGCGAAGTTCCCAATTCAAGCATCTCCTTCATGATCACCGCTTGGTAATCCTTGAAAGAGAATCGAAGCCTCAACGCAGGATCGAAGCTTTTGAAATCTTGATTTGTTAAAGCATCGGCCAAAGCGTTCTGTAACCTCGGTGCCCAGTGAAGCTCGAGTGACAAAGCACGCCCTTGAAGAACCGTCGCCAGTTCCATGAGCACTGCAACCAGTGGGAAAGAAGTCGTCAGCCAACGAGCCGTGAGCAGACTGTTACCCCGGTTGTCCGTCGCAGCACTGCAAATGAAACTCGCCTTCGTGTTGGGCGGAGCTTCAAACAAGATCACTCCCACCAAAGTCGCAAGTAGCTCGAGTGAAGCAATTGCACGATAAGACTGGCCTGCCATGTGAAACCACGGGGCATCCACATGAGAAATCTTCTCGGCGAACCATTGGCATTTGCGTGGATCTGCGGACTGTCCGAAGCCCACCCTCCGATCCACATCTGATCTCCCTCAGCCTTTGCGTCCGTGCGGAAAAGCTCCACAGTGGCGCGCCCCTTCCGGGGCACATAAGCTGTGCGAAGATCTTTTAAGAAGAATTGTTCGAGAAACGAAAGAATCAAGACGACTGCCTTCGGGAGTTTCAAAACATGACAATGCCTCACAGCAGCTACCCAAGCGTAAAGCGGACCTAAGAAAGGGCGCAGCAGAGGCAAAACAGTCAGGCCGAAAGAAAGCCTCCCGACCACCGCTCCCATATCAGCAATGTTCACGAAGCCGTCGGCCTTGACTTTCCGTATCCAGCAAATCATCCAATCCGAGCGTGACTTGGAGATGCCCAGGAGCCTTTGATGCGCTGCAATGGAAAATCCAATCCAGCCATGCTCGGCTCCACCTCGGAATTTATGCCAAGCGAAGGGAACTCCCAGAATCTCCAGAAGGAAGATCGATGCCAAGATTCGTGGCAGGCCCTGAGCGGATTGCGTAAGCCAGATCAAGTCATCCACATAAGTTAACAGAGTGGTTGCGTCCTGACCATGACAATAGTAAAGAAGTCTCCCGAGGCCAGCAAACAAGCGATACCACCAGTAGGACGCGCTGGAGATGCCGAATGTCCCGACCGTATTCAAGAAGACGCGATCCTTGTTACGGGCCCGGCACGCTTGCCTGGCCCAGTCGGCCCTCCGCACAAGGACCAGCCGATGTGCACGGCTGATGTCCCCCGAAAGCGAGAAGAAAGCACTGGGGAGCTCCTCCAGGGCAGTAGCAAGGTCCCCTCCGGTAGGAGAGCTCTGAGCATCACGGACCTTGATGCGATCATTCACATGTTGCCCGTGGGTCCCATCGTGGACCACCCTCACCGAGTCGTCATCTTTGGGTATGGCACCCAGAGATGCCACTGAGAGCGCGTCGCCGAACTCAGCACGAGCCTCCTCCACTGACATCTCCACCATAGCGCCCAACGAAACCTCCTTGGCAAACTGCTCTTCAATCTTCGCCTCGTGACCGCGGGCAGAAGGATAATTGGCGCGGAGCTCCTCCGAAAGTAGATCCCGAGCAGGATGATTTCGTGTATCTCCTCCAATCCGGATCCCCTGCCAAGCGCAGCATCTCCCCAATGGCCTCCAAGTAAAATGGCTGCCGCTCCGGCACGTGGTCCAATGCCTCGCGACTCCCAGCCCCACGTAACTTGCTAAAGAGGAGGTCGCGACCAGCCTTGAGCAAATCCGGATGAAAGGGGGAGCAAGAAGCTCGACCAGTCGCCAGCTTGCAGATTTCCCGCTTCACATCCAGAGAGTCAGTCAGCAGCTTGAGCAAGCCATCCATGAGCCCCTTGTGTAGTGAGAGATCAAGATCACTGTCTCCAGCGGGCCTCCGATCAGGGGGCCAGCGGCCCGGCGACGCCAATCCATGCCCATCGGCAAACCACCTCGAGCGACCCATGAGTTTGGTCTTAAGTGGCGGGCCCCAACCCAGCTTGCCCGAGCCGTAGCCAGGTTTCGCCACTCCATCCTCATCTTCCTCCGAAGTGCTGCCAGCTTCTCCGTCAGATGCCACATCGTCGTCGAACTTGTCCTTAGGAAGATCACCCCAAAGGTCCTTCGCCCCCGGAGCATCGTCGTTATCTTCCAGGAGTCTCTCAATCGGAGGCCGGTCCGTAGCTGAGACTTGCGTCGGTGTGCGAAAACCCAGCGAAATCAGAAAATCCAAATCCTGAGCGGCCATGTTCTCACCCAGAAACGGAGTGTAGGCCACGAGAACAGTCCTGCAGCCTTTCCACTCCATAGTGCAATGAAGACGCCGGGCGTCAAACACAGCAAAGGTGCCGGCTGTGGGAAGCACATCTCCCAGCTCCGAAAAGGCATCGAAAGGACAAGGAACAGACCCTGAATCCGAAGAAACCCAAACCCCACCCCCCCCAAACCCGGAGAGACCTGCCACAAGGTTGCAGGTACCCTGTTGATTCCCCAGGTCACGGTGGGGAAGAGTACGGAGATTGCGAAAGAGAGCCACTGCCATAAACTGAAAACCTTGCTTAAGGGAATCCACGAAACGACAAAGGGCCTTTGTCACTTCAGGGAATTGCCTCGTGGCTTTCCGCACTCCTAGAAGACCACCGCCGACAGCGTAGGAACCCACGGTGAAAGCCTTGGAGCCTTCTTGTAGCTCTCCTCTCGGAGGGCTGTCAGATGGCAGCATGTCCAGGAGTCTCAAGAGCTGCTGTTTCGTCGGGACATGCCATGAAGAAGCCAACGCCTCCGGATCGGAGGAAGAAGCAGAGCTCGACGAAGAAGAGAAAGCATTCTCTGAAGTATCCTTCCCGGCCCGTAAAGAAGAATCCCCCTGTCCCGAGGCCGAGAAGGGTGTCCACGCCAGCCAGGCCAGTTTCGCAACAGCTCGGCAAAGAGCTGCGGGGTAAACCGAAGAGGCCAGTGCCGCTCCATGATCGTGACCGCAACTACGAGGAAGCGGACCGCGATAGTGACCTTCATGATCTATAATGGGCCAGCCTTGCACGCCCAAGGAACCCAAGTTGGGCCAAGTACCTGCAAGGCGAGTCGGTCTTCGTGTCGGGGCCCCATAGGAGCACTGTGTCAAAGCCACAGAAGAGGCCTGCACACGCAAGAAGAACTTCTTAGTCTCGGCCCAAGTCCAGATGGAGGCTGGAATGCCTCGCGAGGTGGCGCCGAGGTGCTCCGGATGTTCCCAAAGCCATGGAATCCGCATAGAGTCCGCCTTATGTGCAAGCTCCAAGGCCCGCTTGATATGACGAGTGCCCGTCTGGGCCTTTTCCTTCAAGGTGCCTCGAAGCCAGGGAAAGCCCTCGGGCCAACGTTCGTCGCGCAATGGAGGTGACCCAGAAGAAGAAGTAAAGCGGCTCCGATGAAACGAAAAAGAAGGAGGGGACAGGAACAGTAAGTTGTACCGTGATTGTCCAAAGTCATGCAGCAATGCTTCCCAGCGAGATTCGCCGAGATCGCCCTCAAGGCAGGACATATCAAATTCCTCCACATGAAAAGCTTGGCCATGCGATTCTTTCGCGAGCCAACTTACCAGGTCGCCCTTAAAGGGCGGGCCAGCGTACACATAGAGCATGCAAAGAATGCCAGGTTCCAACCCAGCCTCATCTTCATCCACCGTGCTAGCAGCCTCAAGTCAGTTGCCCCCGGTAGGGCGCTTCACCATCGGGCAATTGAAGTAAGGATGCGAGGTCGAAAGACACCGCTGGCAAACATGTTTGAAGCGGCACTGATCATTTGTGCAGCCACCCTTTCGGTTGAACTTCCAACAGATGGGCTCGCCGTTAGCATCTTTAGTCAACTTGCCACGATGCTCATTGGGATCGGCTTGCTGCTTCAGCTGCTGATTCCGAGCGCCACGCCCTTGAGAACCGCGTCCTTGATTTCCACGGCCCTTCCCACGACCACGGCCGGGCCGCTCCACCCAAGAATTGGGCATATCATCACTCTGCCGGGCTGTGACATTCAGCGTGAACGGAATGATGAGATGTCGCTGAAGGACCTCAGTGTCCACCATAGCCCGGCTGAATGCAGCTTCGAGAGTTGGCACCTCACCATCCCTCAGCCACTTGTACGCCGCCTTCCGGGCCTCATGTTCGAACTGCAGGATCAAAGACCAAGTGGGCTTGCGGCCGTCACCAGTAAGCAATCCTGCCACCTGCGACCCGAGGATGTAGTCACTGAAGCGCCTGAAGATATCAGTCAGGTTCCTCGAAAGCCAAGGGCGGCTCGAGTGCTTGGTAGCCAAGAAGTCCCAAGCTAAGCCGATGCGCCGGTGACGAAGTCGCAGCTCCTCGGGAGTTTGAGGCAAAGAGGTTAAGGTTTTGCCCGGCTTCACCTTCAAGACATTCGTCATCGGATCGATGACCGCCGAATAAGTCTCGAGTTCACTATCCTCCAATGAAGCGACTTCTTGAAGGTTTTCAACGATTGGTTGATTTGATTCGATCTGCTCCAGCTTCGCAGCCAAAAGCGAACGCGAGGGCACTTCTTTGTCCTTGAGCTTTCCCAGGACTGTCTCGACAGCCACTCTCATGCTGTGCTGCTCATTAGGTTGCAGCAACCTCTGCTGGGTGCCCAATCGAGCTTCCGCGCGATTCTTCTCACTGACCTCCAGATGAAGTTTCACAGCCTCCCATGCACTGAGGATGCGAGCCATCTCCAGCCTTTGGGCGACGCCGTCCTGATACGGTAAAGGGAGGTCAGCAGCCAGGGCCCCCCGCACCTTTTCGCGGTCCTCATCAAGCCCGGCAAATAAGGGGATCGAAATGATCCCCAAGGCCCCAAAACGAGCCTGCCACTTTGGTTCCACCTCAGCCTGATCCAGGTGGAACCGGAGATCGGTAGTCAGGCGTTCCAGATTTGCAAGCTGCTCGGGCGTCATTGGGTCCAGAACAATCTAGCTTGGGCCCATCCGAAGTTGACCAGACCGGCCCCCTTCTGTCTGATCGGTTCCTGTGCAATTGCACAACCGATCAAGCTGCGCACACGAAGTCTTTGTTTCCAACTCCATCCGATGACGCATTGTGCAGCGAACAAGACAATCACGACCGAGGGAACTTCCCCGATCAAAGTCGATAAGCACGACTTCCAATCCGCATGTTGAACCATGGAATGTAATTTCCACGAATCAACATCTTGACACCACTGCAAGCAAACAGCATGTTGAATCGCGAAATAAAATCTCCACAAACGATCCCAGCCTACAAAGGCTCCAAAGAAATGTAAAACACACGATAAGATCACCGACACAGCCCCACGATAGCTCGGTGCAGCCTTTCACAGGCGACCCAGTCCCACTCTCAGGAACTGGAGCTGCTACTGTCGGAATGATCCTCGAGCGATGTGCTCGACGAGCCTTCATCTGAAGCCTCAGCCTCCTCAGAAGGAATCACTGCTGAGGGTTCCGGCTTGAAACAGTGTTTGCACTCAGTATCATACTCGACCCCCTCTAAGGAGTCGTAAAACTCGCAACGGATCAGATCACTTGGTTTGGTCCCGCAGCCGCCCTTTCGATGAAGTCGTCGAAGCGACCTCTTGCCCAAAACAGCCACAAAGAATTTAAAGTCCTGTGCAGCAGGTCCCGGATCAGCCGCCGGTGCCGGGCGATCGACCATAGGCAAAGTTGGGCGACTGCTAATAAAGGACAATCTCCATCCCATCCAAGAGGCAGGAGTAAGCAAGGACTCGGATAAGCCCCTCGCAGCTTCCTCTCCGCAACCGTTGTCCTGAAGCCGCTCCTGAGCTTCACTAACCCCGACCTTGCAGAGTTCGATTGCAGTTGCAAGCGCATACACGACAAATGCCTGCAGTGAGCTGACCACTTTCCATGCGGATCTCACATACACATCAGCGGCTTCCACGATATGCCACCGTCCAAGATAGTCTCTCCTCTCCCGGTCGATCCCAGCCCAAGCCGCCAAAGTAGACATGCAGCTTCTCTCCGAATGTTCAGTGAAAACTCTGATCAATTCAGCATCCAAAAGCTTAGCGTCCGAGAGAAACCAATCCCCCTCATAATATGCAGGAGACCTCAATGAAGCCAGCACCAGCCTCGACATCGCCGCCAAATCGTTGTACGAAGCCAGCACCGGCCTGCAGCCCTGAAGATTGCGGGTGGGGCGCGGGACCATGTAGTCCCGCTTAAAGCCAAACTCAGCTCCCCTCCAAATCTTGAAGCCCTGCCTGAGCCAATCCTTGTTAGCCAGCCAAGCATCAGCCGAGACGAAGAAAGGGAGAAAGCGCACCTTCCTCCCTGCCCCACTTGTCTTGGTTCTGTCAAAATGTCCCCTGAGACCCGACTCCGAAAGAACCATGGAATCAAAGGAGGCCCCCTGAAGGTCGTCAGATCTGCTCGATGTCCAAAATTTGAACAACTTGATCCACGCATAAGCACGCAGATACTTCGGAACATCCACTGAAGAAATCATCAGTTCCAGCGAGATTACAACGAAGATCGGAAGTGGAACTGCTCTCCTGGTAGGAGGAGCCCCGACCTCCAGCTCCGCGGTGCGCGTGTTGACCAAGTTCAAGACGATCGGCTGTAGCGACATGGTCGCTTCTCTCCTGATGCCTCCCGCCTTTTCAAAGAAGGCAGTGGCAGAAAGCACTGACTTGAGGCGAGTCTTGGCGCAAGGCTGCTCCCGAAGCTCCTCGATGTAATCCAGCAAAAGACCAACATGAGACGGAAAAGGTCGCCCCTCAGTGGCCATGCACCATGCTGAAAATTTCCCCCATTCGCGAATGCGGGACCTGAGAGTGGAAGAACGAACGTTGCCCGAACTGGTTAAGAGGATCTTGTCAGGATCTGTAGCAAACGCGGCATGAGAACATACAGGCATTCGGCACTCCTTCAATGCAGAAACAAGCCGAGTCCTCCATCGGTTCAACTCTGAGGCCTCAACACGGGCCCTCGAATGAGACTCAGAAGAAAGAGCAAGCTCCTTATCCCTCCTAGTAGGCCAACGAAGAAGAAGCCGTTTGGCCCCCGACTTCGTTGCAAGCCACTCATGTGAAGGAGGAGCCGCCTGAAACAGATCCTTCAAGGGTGACCCGACATGATGAATCTGATGTAGCCCTTGCATTGCACGAGCTCTCCAGGCTCTGCCGGCCTGACCATTCGCATCATCTGTAAGGTGCACCAGTATGCGTAGGCAGGACAACCACCCCACAGACCCAGAAGCAAAACCCAGCTTTTCCAGAAAAGCAGATAAATCCCGCTCATCCACAAATAAGGTTGCAAGCAGTGAAGAGCCTGGCTGTGTCCCATCCTTGCTGATCGCAAATCGGACCTTCCTCGGTAATCGGTCCCAAGATAATACCTCGGAACTGGCTTCGGAAGGAGCACCCCCCGAATCGACTGATGCCTCGGCAGCAGCGCCTGAAGAAGACATGTTGTTTTAGCCAGCAGGAACCGGAGAAGGAGCTCTAGAAGAAGGCACCGATTCTCCTCGCAAGTACCACCTGAGATCACTCGCCGCCCAAAAGTGGCAGCTCTCCAATGCCCAAAGATCCCCGGCTTCCAGGAAGCTGGCGATGCACACAGAGACCTCCGGAGCGCCCAAGACGTCAAGTAAAGTTTCAGGCGGCGACTCTGTGTCTGCGGCCGCAGGTTCCATGCAGCGGCAAGCTAACGAAGCCTCGCAATTAGCACCTGAAAGCTGTTAGATGCAACGTGTTTGCGGAGTGGCGGCCCCGGGTGTCCAGTGTATCTCACTCCGACTCGCAGCCCAGGCCGGGGCCCGGAACTGCCACCACTGCCGGGAGCACTGACGCACGTCGAGACCGCACTCACGCAAAGGGCCCCGAGGCTTCAAGAAAATTTCACGGTGACTGCAGCAGAGCCACACGACTACAGGCACACGACATGGATTCTCAAGGCATCTTCGTAAAGAGATGCAAAGTGAGAAAAAGGAAAACCCGTGTGCCAAACCCCCCACGTGAAATTAAATGACAAAGCTCTGTGAAAACAGAAAATGTTTTCGTGATAAAGGCACACGAAAACGAAACTCAGATTCTCAAAAACTCACTCCGATGGACACGTCCACCTCGCCTGACAATGTGAAGTTGCTGCTGAAGAAGGTTAAGGGCTGGCAGGCCTAGGATCCATCGAGCATGGATCTGGATATCATGCAAGCAGCATTTTGCTGCAGTTTTGCGAAAGCAGCTTTGAGGCGATCCACGGCAGGCGAACTTAAAAAAAAACAGTGCTTTGCAGCCGCGAATAGCATGCACTACATATTGTCTTTCAAGCTTTTGCTGAATGTTTTCTGCTTGCAGCCAAGGTCGATCTTCTCGAGCTGCAGACAGGGCCCTTTGCATGCAAAAGGGCGAGCGCAGCAGCAGCTCGCAGACTTCAGCCGACAACTGTGCTAGCTTGCTGTGCAGGGTATAGGTGCTCAAGTTTCTGAAGTTTGTTTCACTTCTGGAGCTGCATGTGAAGCCATGTACTCCAAGAACAGTCGTGGTTACAATGAGGAAGACGTGCCTGAGAAGAAAAGGTTTCGGGCCAATCTTTCGGATGCTTTTTTGTCTGGGCAGATCACAGCTGCCAGGACAGCTTCCCTTTTCAAGGATGCTCAATCTTCTGGTGCCAGTGGTGTGGACGACTTGGCCGCTGTACAAGACAAGAATGCAGCCAGAAGCCTAAGAAGGAAAATGTTGAAGGGGTCCCACTGGCCAGACTGCTACTATGCCGACATAGAGCTGCATGACCCCAAGCTGCAGGAGAACCGCCAGGTCTCCTTGCCGTTTTTGCTTCCCCATGAAATTCTGGGGAAGCTTTTTGAATTTGGTGACTCAGCCTGGATCCTGAGCCAGGATGTGCTGCAAGAGGATGCTGAGCTGATTGAGAAGTTTTCTTTGTCGTGCCAGCCAGCGAGAGATCCAGCGACAATTCTGCCACTGGGGCTCTGGAATGACGGGGTGCCTTGCAATTGGGACAGGTCCCAAAGCTTGGAAGTTATAGCTCTAAGTTTCCCATCCATTCCTGGCCTTCGAGTGCCGCTGTTCTGTCTGAAGAAGATGTTTGAAGCCAAGAAGTGTACCATGGATGCAGCCATGAAGGTTTTGGTGTGGAGTTTCGAGCAGCTGGCTCTTGGAAGGTATCCTTCTCGAAGGCATGATGGCAGCCCCTTCGATTTACGGGTCGACAAGGCACGTCTTCGTCTAGCTGGGTCAGATTTGCCAGTTGCTTGTTTGACACACAAATCAGGGGCGCCTGGAAAATGTTCAAGGATACCCTTTCCCTGCCAGCACACAACGAAAACAATGGTTGCTGCTGGCTTTGTCCCATGACACCTGATAAAGTGCACGAGGTGGATTTGCAGGCCTCCTGGAGACATCAATATTTTGATCAGGAGACCTTTATCATGAGGTGCTGGGAGGAGCACAGGTTCATGAGTGCTGTGTGGCAGTTTCCAAATTTTTGTCTCAAGGTCATCAGGTTGGATTGGCTGCATATTATGGATTTGGGTTGTGCTGCAGATGCTGCTGGGAATGTTCTGTGCCACCTGCAAAGCAAGATGCCTGGTTCCAATATTACCAAGCTGCAGAGCTCTACAAAGAGATTTCGCAGGAGTACAAAAACCAGGGTGTCGCATCCGATCGACTGGCCACATTGACAGAGACCATGTATCGCAAGGAAGCTGGAAAAGCTCCAAAGCTCAAAGCCAAAGGTGCAGAAACCAGAAAGTTGATACCTATTTTGGATGCTGTGTGCCGAAAGTTTTTGGACAGCTCAGGGGATCTGGATTCGGCAGTTTTGGCTTGCATCTCTTTGCTTTTGGCATGCTATGCTGCTCTGGATGTCGAGCCCTACGACCCCAGCCTCATGGAGCGAGAGGTCAGAAGGTTTGCTTTGCAGTATGTGTCTTTGAGGGATCACTTTGGTGACAATATCGCCTGGCGAGTTAAACCGAAGCTTCACCTCCTCCTGCACCTTTCGCAGAGCCCTACATGTCCAAAGGACATCTGGTGCTATAGAGATGAAGATTTCGGAGGAGCTACTCCAGCCATGGTAAGGGCCAAAGGCGGCCACAACACTCCGGGAAACTCTTCCCAGCTTGTCCTGGACAAGTTCAAAGCCAGAAACACCCTGCCTGCGCTAGCTGCTTGAAAATGATCGAGCGAGTGATCGACTGCATGCTTTGATTGATTTTAGGATTTAGGATAGGGTTAACGGCAATTTTCCGGAGCCTGCCTCCAGCAAAATCTGTCAAACTTGTTGTCTTAATTGAAAGCTGTCAGCCTTAATTAAGAGACGTACTTTTCATGTTTATTTAAAGCTGAAAGCTTTAAATTTTCATTAAAACACCTTTTTATAATGTTTAAACAAAGGTTATAAGCTTTAAAAAGAGTTTAAAGCTTTATATAAGCATGAGATTTACGCCTGATAGGGAAACTTAAGCATGTCACCTTATTTAAAGCTTATTGGAGCTTCAGGGGTTGTGCTGAAGGTGGAGGACTGTCTCAGCTTTGGCACATACGTGCTTGGCTTGTCGTGCCCGGATGGCTTTACGCCATCCCAGGACACTGGCTGGTTTTCGCATCGTCAAAGCGGCAATCGGCCCCCCTCCGAAGGTTGTCTTCTGCGGATGGAGTTTCGTCAAGGGAACCTCCTGGCGGCCTTCGTTGAACTGGTTGTTCCTGACAAGGTCAAGGGTAAAACCCGCGAGCAACGCAAGGCACAACGACGCCTCAACCGCCTTAACCCCATTGCCGCTCTCCTGCTCGTCAGCCAGTGGCCCGCTTTTCTTGGGGCCCCCCCGCAACATGACCACGTTTGCCGTTGGGACCTCGCCTTGCGCAGTGATCGTGTATCAAAGTGGGGGGGGCGCTGGACGTCTTTCTGCAAGTCCTGAAAATGCCTGCGGCTCGTGTCCCACTGGCCATTGGCATGCCCGTCCGGCCGTGCACCCAACCTGCGCCGCGGCCTCGGTGCCACTTTGCTGCGGAAGGACACCTTGTGATGGCTTTCCTGCAAGCCGTAGAGGCAGCCGCCCATGCTCCTCACTTCCCGGAACCTCCTAACTTAACACCAGCCCAGTTTGTCGCACTCAGGCAACGCATCCTCGCCCTCCATCAGGTGGCCGAACGCTCAAATCCTCGGGACCCTTTCAGCAAAGACTGGCGTTTGCCTGCGACTTTGATCCCGCTTGAGCTGCACACCCTAGCCGCCCTTATGGGGCAAACCTTTTGTCAACACATCGCTGAGTTGCTCGCCAGCCCAGACGGCCTTCTTAGTGGGCACATCTCGGCCATCCTGGCTGCCCGTGCTAGCAAACGCAGCTCGCTTGGTATCTTGGGCTGCGCGGGCTCCTCCAAAACCTTTTCCCTCTGGTGTGCACTCGTCTGCATGGATGCTGTGTTGGAGCAAACAGTGTTTTGGACAGCTCAGCAGCATTCTGCGCTCATCGTGGTCGTGCGTATCGCTTCCAACCTTTTGGCGGATGCCCCGGAATGGCTACGCCTGCTCATAGTCGTACGGAGGGTTTCTGGGGATGCTGAAATGATCGACACGTGCTTCGACCATGTGCCTTTCACCGAAGCAGCGGAGCATAAGGCAGCAGGGCTTGGGGACATCGTCGGCCGCGCTTCAGCTCCGCTATGCCTCCTACAGTGAAGTGAAGAATTTCCTCAACAATGCGCATGTCATTGTAATCGACGAGGGACAACAGCAGGGGCAGCCCTCCTCGGCTGCCATTCTGGCCAATGCAGAGAGCCAGCTTGTCATTCGTCATTCGCACAGGTGACTCCCGACAGCCCGCTGGAGGTGGCAAAGGTGAGGTGCAACTGCGCACGCTGGCCCGCCTCATCGCCAAGCCTGTTGGCATCCCCTCAACCCGTTTCTCCGGGGCGGCTCGCCGCTGCACTGCGTGGTTTGGTACATTCTACCTTCCCGGATGGGCCGCTGCACACAGTTCAGTGGTCCAGCCTTGGGCACCGACACAATGGCCACCAGGGCGCTGAGCCACCCCCGGGTACCAGCCTCGCAGTATGCTGGGAGTTGTCGGAGTGCCTTTTTGGAGCAGCGGTTGCCCTCGATTCGGAAAGTAAGGCAATCGGTGGGGTTAGGTAGTAAATGTTGTAGCACTAGCGCAGTCCACTCCCTCGACAGGCTGTGCGGCGGAGAGTATCATGCTGCTCCTCAAAGTCGTTCTCGTCTTCTGCCGGAACACACCGGCTAGCAATGGCTGTAACTCCAGGCACTAAGCGACTAGGCGGAGTGTCTCCACAGCATTCAACAAGGCCGCGACACGTTGGCTCCATGTGGCTCTAGGGGCGGCAGGAAGGGAGGCAGCGCAACTTTGACTGCGCAACTCCGCGGTCAACGCAGCCTCCTTTGCAGGGGCGCCTGCCTCCGAGCGAACCTTTCCCGTCGGATCCCCGTGGTGGCGACCGGTGGCAGCATAACGGTTGCGGAGCCAGAGTGGCGCATCTGACGACACGAATCTGGGAGGAGCTCCACCAGGCCTACGGGCTCGCTCGGCTTGGACTCCAAAACCCGCAGCGCGAAGATAGGGAGACTGCCCGTGAATTCTATGAACGGTGGTCGGTGAACCGCATCCCGCCGCTCTGTGATGCTACAGCGGTCGCTGCACATTGCGGCAAGGACGGCTACCCGGTCCAGCTGCTCCTACGGGGAGACAGAGCAGCAACTGCACCGGCAATAGCACACCGCAGTGAGGCAGCAGGGTCCCTTGATTCGAGTCGAGGCTCGCGCTCCCATCGCAGATCGATGGCTGGATCCGGGGCCACGTCGGTTGTCTGCCGGGAGATGTCCTCGATTGGGAGCGAAGGACATCTGCACCAAACTGCCGTCCCGAACAGGGGACTTCCTTCCTTCCAATGCACAGTGGAGCGACCTTTTTGGCTTGACTGGGCCTCGTCGACTACGGCTGTAGCACTCGGTCCCTACAAACAAGCGAAACGAACACAAACTACAAACTACAAACTACAAACTGGCAAAGCGGTGAAACAGTTGGCGAAGCTCTACAAGGGGCTGCGGCGCACAGGCTTTGCCGGTGTTAGCCGTTCAGCAAATCTACGGAGCCTCAGCGACCGGTCCGGAGCAACAAAGAGCCGTCGCTCTGAGCTGCCCAAAACAACAGGTGGAGCCAAGACCAGGCTCCGGCAGCCGTTCTAGTCTCGCCAGACAACGGACAGCCCCTGTGTTTTGTTCCGTCGCGATCGTGCACACCAAAATCCAAAAGTCCAAAACCCACTGCAACGTGAGCGGCTTCCAGACAGGAGCGCGATGGCCAGAGTCGCAGAGAAGCAACTCACAACCAGCCGGCGACGCATACACCATCCAAGGACGATCCGATCACTCCTCGGCGTGCTGAGCGCGAGGGCGACGCGAGTACCGGCATCCAGCGACCACACGTCGCCTGTCACAGCACGGGCCGGACAAGTGATGTAGACAATGTAGACCGTGGGGGCCAAGGTCACCCATTACGAGAGTATACACCGGTCAGAGTTGACTCAGTTGGTGTCTAACGCTCAAACCGGACGTGGCGGGAGGGTGGAGAGAACCTAACGACGTATGTCGTCGGTTGCAACGGCTTCCACGGGGAAAGCAGCCTCAGCCAGATATGACCCGGCTTGCCTCAAGGGTCCGTCACAACCAGGCCTCCCAACTCATTGCCCAGTGCACTGGAAACAGAGCCTGTACCTGTGGTGTCCAGGGAACAAATGCGGCGCGCCGCCACCTCAACGCGCGCGAGCCAGGCACCTCCCCGCAGGCAATCCAGTGACCATGTTCATCCATTGCGAGCGTGCACACCGGACCCAGGTTAATCTCAAGTGGTGGTGCATAGCGTCAGCGGGGGTGGCATGGAGGGTGAAGAGAACCTCAACGACGTATGTCGTCGGTTGCAATGCATCCACGAGGAGAGCGACTCAGCCAAAGGGAAGCGACTTGCCGCCAGAGGTCCGTCCCAACCAAACCACCCAAGTCCAATTGCCAGGTGTGCTGGCGACCGAGCCTGCACAATCGGTGTCCGAGTCGGCATGGTGGCAAGGGCCGCCACCCACAGCAGCCCAAGCGGAAGACTCAAGGAAAGTATCGACACAACGACGTATGTCGTCAGTCCCACGGACGGCCATTGTGGAGGTCACCTAGATGGGCCAGCCCGCCGCACCACGCGGCCAGCTGTCGAGCAGGCGTTGCATGTCACGACCACTCGAAGGAAAGTGACTCTCCTTTAGGAGATAGAGCATTTGGTAGTTTCTCTCATTGTAGAGTTCTCTCACCCTTGTATATGTATACTGATGATCGTCATGGTCGTCGCCATAAAGATGTGGCATTAAATCGGTGGATATACAAGGAAATAGGAGGCCAGGGCCGAGGCCCCCATCCCTGAGGAACTCCTCCGCCGCAGCCTTCCAGCGTTCCTGCGCCTGGGGATGCCCCAACCTGAACCAGGGGGCGCTCACCATTCGGCAGCCTTTGCGCCTGGTTCTCCTCTCGGGCGATCAACCGATGGAGGAGGACCATCGCTTTTTCATCGACTGCATCGAAATGTGCGAAGCGCCACAAGCGGGTGGGGAAGTAAAACTTCTTCTTTTGCGGCCCGGGGATCCTAAGCAACGACCGCTCGAAGATCCCAGCCCTCGGAGGTGGCCGCGGCTCGGAGACGCCACAGGGCGCTATTCAGCAGGCCCGCCCTGAATCGAGAGAGAAGGCTGTGCCTGCAAACCCAGTGAGATGTCCGCAAGCGGGAAGAGCAGGCGAAAAGTGCCCCTATATGTGCCCGGATACGTGAACATTCGCGGGTCAAACTTGCCGCGTCTGGCCGGAAGGATTCCACTCTCGAAGCCCGCCAGCAGTCGGTCAGCAATGGTAATCTGGGTCGGCCCACCAGGGCAGCCGGAACCTTGCATGTGACTCGCACCTCAATGTGCTGACCGTCACGAGTTGGAGTAACGTTGGTGAACTGCAGAAGTGGAGCGGCCAATGGGTCGTCAGCGAATGCCCGTGTGAGATAAAGCAGCAGCTGTACAGGCAGTAGCATACCACAGTGCAGCAGTAGGGTCCCCTTGTCGCTTCAACACTCGTGCCGCCTCCCCCAGTAGTGCGCCGCTGGCTGGAACCGGCGCCGCGTCGGCTGCCTGTCTGCAAAGGTTCTTGGGTGACGGTGGATTCACGCTTGGGTGCCAAGGACATTTGCACCAAGCTGCCGTCCCGGACTGGAGATTTCCTTCCTGCCAGGGCACGAGGGAGCGAATCCTTGAGTCCTGCAAGCTCATCGAGAAGCAGCCACCACCAAATCTCGGATCGAGCGAGCTCATACCAGGAAAGGTCAAAAACTCGTCCTTCAGGCAGGCTGCCCCCCAACCCCCCGCTGTTTTCAGAAGCTTGCCGAAAACAAAGAAAAAAACTGCCAATGACCAGTCCCTGCCACAAAAGAAGAAGAAGCCACACGATTTGTGGGGGTTTTTGCGAATGAACTCTGGGTTCGGAAACTCTATTCAAACCCTGGATTCAAAACTCTTCGCCTTTCAGAGTTCAATGCCAGGTTCAACTCCAGTTCAAGAAGTTCGGAGTTGAGTTCAACTTGGAGTTCAACTCAAAGTTCGAACCCAGGGTTCGAGGCTCCGAATCTCTTAGTTCGGAGTTCCAGAACCCTGGGTTCGGAACTCTAAGTTCCAAACCTTGGATTTAAACACCCCCAAAAATGTTGCGGCGCCCTGATGGCCATTGTGGCGATGTCCGAGGCTGGACCACCTCACTATGTGAAGCGGTCCCTGTGGGTGGACTGCGTTTGAACCTCACCTTTGCCGCCTCCAGTGGGTCGTGGGTCGACCTTCCGCATTGGAAAGGATGGCAGCCGAGGAGGGCTGTCTCTCCTGAGACAGATCTCAACTAGGAGGCACATCGCAGTTGCAACGCAGCCGATTCCTGTCTCTACAGCTTGCAAGAAGACAGTACAAGGTGCCTCTCCGCAGCGAAATAGCACCGGGGTCTCGGTGCAGGCTGGCTACACGGCCGGATGGGCATGCCTATGGCCAGTGGGGCAAAAAGACATCGCTCTCTCCACTAATGCACGACGGTTGCAAGGGAAAGATTCCAGCTGCAAACGTGATCAGGTTGCGGAGAAGCAAGGAAAGAGCGTGAAAAGTTTGCTCCTTTTTAGTACCGAGCTTGTTTTGCGCATGAGAAAGGGTTTCATCCTTTTTGCCTTGAAGTGTTTTGTTTTGGAAGCTTGAACAGGCATTTGCATGGCGAACACATGTTGTAGCAAGTTTGCACTTGTCTTGAAGACCGTGATGAGCGCTTACAGCACTAGAGATGCTTTTTGGGCATCCTTGAAGAAGTGCGTGTTGCTCTGACTGCACTGTTGCTGTTTTCCGCCGACCCTCGCTTCGCTCGTGCCGGTGGGAACAGGCCAAGGGACAGAGTGGCTGTGCATTGCTGTTTGAGTGAGTACAGAAGTCCTGAGAAGTGTTCGGACAGTTGCATGTCATTCCTCCTTTGTTTAGCAAAGTTGAGACGGAATTTGCTGCGCGAGACTCCGCAAGAGACCTTGCTGAACACTTCGGTGTTTGGCTCAAGCGTGGAGTGAAAAGAGACTTGCTCTGCGTTTTTCACATGGTAGCGGAGCCCTGAGTGCGTTCCTAGTAAAGCCATGGCAGACGTTCCTGTGCCGGAGACCACTGCAGAAGAGGAGTTCGAGCTCTTCGGTCCAGGACCAGCGCCTGAAGGTGCTCAGCAGGAAGCAAATCCGTTCCTAGAGTTCAGCAAACCCCCATTCAGGGTTTATTAAACCCTAGTTCAGGGTTTAACAAACCCTAGGGTTTAGCAAACCCCCATTCAGGGTTTATTAACGTAATTTAGGGTTTGGCAAACCCTAGGGTTTAGAAACCCCCCATGCAGGGTACAGGACCTGAAGGGTTGTCCTAAACCCTGCAGGATCTGAAGGGTTTCCTTGAACCCTTCAGGACCTGTTTGTATTTTAGGCCCAGAATGGGGGGGACCTCGAGATCGGCCCTCCGGTCACCCAAAACACACACCCCAAAATCCAGGAAATTTGGCTTTAAGTTTAGCAAACATTCAAGGTTTATTAATAAGGTTTTTCCAAACCCTGTGGTTTAGCAAACACCCATGCAAGGTTTATTAACTAATTTAGGGTTTAGCAAACCCTAGGGTTTAGCAAACCCCCATTCAGGGTTTATTAATTCTTAATTTAATGTTTAGCAAACCCTAAGGTTTATTTAGGGTTTACCAACCCTAGAGTTCAGCAAACCCCCATTCAGGGTTTATTAAACCCTAATTCAGGGTTCAACAAACCCTAGGGTTTAGCAAACCCCCATTCAGGGCCCCCCCGTGCCTCCTGCTATGGATGCCTCTGGGTCGGTGGCCCGCCCCTGCCTCCTGCTGTGGATGCCTCTGGGTCGGTGGCCCGGCCCCTGCCTCCTGCTGTGGATACCACTGGGTCGGTGGCCCGGCCCCTGCCTCCTGCTGTGGATGCCCCTGGGTCGGTGGCCGGGCCCTTGGCTCCTGCTGTGGATGCCTCTGGGTGGGTGGGGGACCTCGAGATCGGCCCTCCGGCCTAATAAAAACGCTATTCTATGAACAGAATTTGTCACCCAAAACACCCACCCCAAAATCCAGGAAATTTGGCTTTAAGTTTAGCAAACCCCCATTCAAGGTTTATTAATAAGGTTTTTCCAAACCCTATGGTTTAGCAAGGGTTTAGCAAACCCTAGGGTTTAGCAAACACCCATTCAAGGTTTATTAACTAATTTAGGGTTTAGCAAACCCTAGGGTTTAGCAAACCCCCATTCAGGGTTTATAAAGGTTTATTTAGGGTTTAGCAACCCTAGAGTTCAGCAAACCCCCATTCAGGGTTTATTAAACCCTAGTTCAGGGTTTAACAAACCCTAGGGTTTAGCAAACCCCCATTCAGGGTTTATTAACGTAATTTAGGGTTTGGCAAACCCTAGGGTTTAGAAAACCCCCATGCAGGGTACAGGACCTGAAGGGTTGTCCTAAACCCTGCAGGATCTGAAGGGTTTCCTTGAACCCTTCAGGACCTGTTTGTATTTTAGGCCCAGAATGGGGGGGACCTCGAGATCGGCCCTCCGGTCACCCAAAACACCCACCCCAAAATCCAGGAAATTTGGCTTTAAGTTTAGCAAACATTCAAGGTTTATTAATAAGGTTTTTCCAAACCCTGTGGTTTAGCAAACACCCATGCAAGGTTTATTAACTAATTTAGGGTTTAGCAAACCCTAGGGTTTAGCAAACACCCATGCAGAGTTTATTAACTAATTTAGGATTTAGCAAACCCTAGGGTTTAGCAAACCTCCATTCAGGGTTTATTAATTCTTAATTTAATGTTTAGCAAACCCTAAGGTTTATTTAGGGTTTACCAACCCTAGAGTTCAGCAAACCCCCATTCAAGGTTTATTAAACCCTAATTCAGGGTTCAACAAACCCTAGGGTTTAGCAAACCCCCATTCAAGGTTTATTAACGTAATTTAGGGTTTAGCAAACCCTAGGGTTTAGCAAACCCCCATGCAGGGTTTATTTAACTCTAATTTAGGGTTTAGCAAACCCTAGGGTTTAGCAAGCCCCCATTCAGGGTTAATTACCGAAAATTCAGGACCCTCCTGTGCAAGGTCCGGGTCCTGCTCCTCCGCAAGCAGCACAGCCTGCGGTACCAGCGGCGGGTTCGCCATCTGGTGCTACTGTGCCTCCTGTGCAAAGTCCAAAGGCGTCGGCTCCACCTGTTCAGAGTCCGAAGGCTGCTGCTCCGAGTAGCAGCTCTGGTTCTGCAGGTTTTACGCCTGAGCAGATGCCTGGATTCATGATGGAATTGCTTCGTCAGCAGAGAGAGATGATGGCAATGAACCAGCAGCTCGTTGCGACGATGCTCCGGAGAATGGATCTGGAGGAAGAGAGAAGGAACAAAGCGGAAGAGAAAGTTCACGAGGCAGCTGAAGCGGCCAAGCAGGCAGCAGAGGCAGCTAAGACTCGGGACCCCTTCCAGCCGAGCACTGCTCCCGCGAGCAGTTCTGCCGCGAGTTCGGCAGTTTCTCCGGCAGTTCCGTCTCCCTCTGGGTACTCTGGTGCTGGAGGCCGTGCAGAGAAGTATCTGCCGAACCTTCCGGTGATAGACCATCAAGGCATGGGGAAAGGGCGCATGAAGGAGGTAGAGACTTGGCACTCCTTTATGGAGACGCTGAGTTCCTGGCTTGCCCTGCAGGAAGAAGCGTTTGTTCGGGAACTGCAGCTCTGTATCCCTGTGAAGAAGGAGATTGTGCAAGCTGACTTGAATCCCGAGACTGCCGCGCGTAGCTCCAAGCTGTTCTACTACTTGACGCAGTCCCTCGCCAAGTGGGAGCGGGGAAGCGAGCTCTTGAGGTCCTGCTCGAAGAGGCAGGGGCAGAGCGCCTGCGGCTACGAGGTGATTAGAACGATTACCTCTCAGTACTCCATCGTGTCGCGGATGGAAGCTGTCTTCGTGAGAGAACAGGCTTTGAAGTTGTACCAGCACGTTGGGCATTTGAAGAGGCCCACCGACTTGATTCGACATCTTGAGGATTCGTTTTCGAAGTCTGAAGCGAAGCTGAGCAACTTTCCGGAGCTTCAGCTGTCTGAGGCTGACCGCTGCTCTGTCCTGTTACAGAGCTTGGGTGCAGAAGTGCGTCAGTACGTGGTACTGCACGGGTCCAGCTCGAACTGGGAAGCTCTTCGAAGGACGCTGACTTACTACGAGGAGCAGCTGCGACTGTGTGAGGCCCCTGGGTCTTCGGGCCGAGCCTTGCAGGAGAAGCTTTGCGACTACTGCGGGAAGAAGGGACACACAGCCGACAAGTGTTGGCAGCGCCAAAAGGAAGAACGCGGTGGTGCTCCGAAGGGCAAAGGGAAAGGAGACAAAGGAAAGCCGAAAGGCAAAGGCGACCAGACTCCCAAGGGATCTGGCACGCCCCGTGGTTCCGAGAAGGGCAAGGGCGACAAAGGAAAAGGCGACAAAGGAAAGGACAAAGGCAAGAAGCAGAAGAAAAAGAAGAAGGGACAGCCTGGAAAGGGACGCTCCTTGACAGAGCCGGAGTCCGAGGCCGAGTCGGGAGGAAGCGCCACAGTGATGGCGATGAGGTTTTCCTGTCCGGGGCGTGGTTCTTCGGAGCCCTCTTCTTCGGAACGCCGTGTTCTGAGCCAGCCTGAGAGACCTGAGCCGTCCGCCCTTGTAGTTCCGAAGCCGGGTTCAGGACCCGAAGGGTCGCCTAGGTCTGAGAGTCGAGGTTCTGAGTCTATGGGCTCCTTAGGATCCCGTGTGTTGAAGCACGGCGACGTAGCTCATGTCTGCAAGGCCCTCGAGACTACTCCTGGGGACCTGTGGCTAGTCGATAGTGGAGCCACCTGCCACATTGTTTCTGACAAACATCTCTCAGGATTTCGTGTTGTCAAGAAGTACGACCGAACGGCCAATCTGTTCAACGCCTCGGGTGGTGCGATCGTCGTTTCGGGGGTTGTCGACCTTGAGGTTCATTTTGGGGATGTTTTCCTGAGGTTGGAAGAGGTCTTGGTGGCGGATGTTGGGTTCAACGTTGTTTCGCCTTGGACCGGGTCGGAACGGGGCTGGAAAACCTATCTAGCCAAATCGGGATCACGATTGTACAAAGGAAACGGAAAGAAGAGCATCAAGCTGATGGGCGCTTCGCGCGCCTGGTGGGCTCTGAGCGGGAGGTCCAAGGGCCGGGGGAAAGAGAATTCTTCCAGACGCCCCCCGAAAGGGATCGAGGACATGGAGATAGATGCCTTGAAGGACCGCGACCTGCTAGGATCGAGCAAGGAGTCCACCGCAGGACCCCAGAAGCCTGGAGAAGGAATCCTGAAGAAAGGAAGAAAGACTTCGGAAGAAGACGAGTCTGGCCGCCACGCTTTGGCTGCCACTCCTTTTGGGTTTCTGCTTCGGGGTCTTAGGGCGGAAGTTGCTCCAAGAGCGCCTGCACCACGGGAGTTTGAGCTTTGTGATTTTCTAGAAGAGTCTAGTGACTTTAGGCAGGGCACGGCGCTTGATTTTAGGAAACAGTTGCATGTTGGCATGTCGCTTGATTTTAGGAAACAGTCGCATGTTGGCATGGCTCTTGATTTTAGGAAACAGTCGCATGTTGGCATGGTGCTTTGCATGTTTTGGGCATGTTTTTCCATGATTTTGCGATTGCTCAAGCGGGCTTTTACCCTTACGGTTTTTGCAGAACGACTCGGCATACGCCTCTTTTCCTGCTATGGGAAACTATCTGGGCGGATCAAAGCAAGAATGCGAGCACCGGTGCGAGGTGTGCGGAAAGCAGGTCTGCGTCAGACGCAAACCTGCTCACACCCATCATTATTGTTGGGCCTGCATTCAACATTGGTCTGGGTTGCAATGGCTACGTGCCCACGACGAAGTTCCAGATTCGAGCTATGCTGAGAGCGATGCCGATGGTAGCATTGCAGCTGGTTGGGTCTTGCTTGATGGAAAGTGAAGAAGACAGACCCTTCAGCCACAAGAGGGTAGAAAAAGGGTTGCGAAAGCAGTTGCCTGAGCTTAGGAAGCAGCGGCATGAGCCTAGGAAGCAGCTGCGTGAGCCTAGGAAACAGTGGCATGTTGGCATGCTTGGCTTGATTTTTCAAACGCTGATGTTGCCGAATGTTTGCGCTAGCACTGCGCACGTTCCATCTGCAGCCGTTTTTCTCTTTGGTGAAGAGAGGTCTCCCTTTGGAGATCATAATGGACGGTGCCAGCGGGGACGAGTTTACCCCGAGTGTTGCTTTGAGCAGTCCGGGCTCCCCAGGGGACCCGCCTACACCGCCAGCTTTGGAGAGCCCCTCTTTCGAACTACCGGGGGTCGAGCCGCCGGGTGGGGGACCATCGTCGCCGGTGGCTGTCTACCCGTCGCCAGTGGTGACGGAAGCAGCGGAGAGCCCGTTGCTGGCGGATTCTGCAGATGGCCCTTCGCAGGCAGATGCGGCTGGAAGCCCTGTGGAGGAGAATACTGCGAGGAGTCCGCCGAAGGCGGATATTGCAGAGAGCCCTTTGTTCTCAGAGAGCGAAGGGGAGGAGAGTTGGGGCCACAAGTGGCCGAATCCCTCGAAGCGCCTGCGCGCTGGGGTTCCTTCAGAGGTCGAGGGGCCTACGCCACCGCGGGTTGGAATCCCGGCGAACATCTCGCCGGGCTCGCTGAGCCCTCCGTTTGGTGCGCTTCAGATGGATGTGGGAACCCAACTCCTCCTGAGAGTGTTGAGGCTGGAGGCTGGCCGCAGATGGGAGCATGCGGAAACACTAGGCCTTGCAAAGGTCTCGGTCGACTCTACCGAGCCTATTCCGTTGCTCTCGCACTTGGCGGGGATTCCAGCGAACATGAACGATGCCTACGATGCCCCATCCCTGGCGTTCTGTGCTCCAGGCCACGCCTTGAGAGCACTTTGCTCTCCGACGGCGACGATGCTCGGTCCGATAGGCCTGCCCGACCTAGAGCATCCAGCTGCTTGGCTACCAGCCACTCCAGTGATTCCGGTGACAGCGGCCTATCCAGAGGAACCATTGAGGGTTTCGAGGCCGAAGATGGTGGAATCGGAAGCACAATGTATCATTGGGCAGCAGGAATGGGAGGTTTGGTTGGGACGTTGCCTAGAGGGCAAGAGCCTAGCAGAGTACGGGCTTCATATGGAAGACGTGGGGTTCGCCGTCAGGGTTACCGAACTTCTGGAGGCTCCACGGGCCGCTCGGGCGGCGTGGAAACGAAGGTTCCAGGAACCCAACCCTGTATCTATGTTACACTATCTCTTCCATTGTCGAGCTGTATTGCAAACCTATTTGGCTACGCCTGCTGGATACAGGGGACTGGTGGGAGCGCGTTCGAGTCTGCTCGTAAAGGTGCCCCAGTCGGTCACCTCCCTCGAGCTCAAAACGGCTTGGGCATACCTAGACTCGGGCATATATCTCCGTGTTGCCCGATATTACAGGCGAAAACGGGAGGAGGAGCGCCTCCACGAGGCCCGGGAATCCATGCGAGCGGCAAGGGCCAAATCGGCAGCGATCCCTCAGGGCTCAATGATGGAGGGCGGTGTTGTGGACACCTCCTCTTCGAGCTCCGACGAGGAGTCCTTGCTCCTTGGAGAAGGAGAAGTTACGGCGCTGAACAGGGCCCAGGGCCAAGAAGATTTATCAGACATCGCAATATGGCGCACGTTGGAAGAACTTACAGGCCAGAGGCTGTCCCAATTGGATGGCTTTGTTGGGGCCGACGAGGGAAATCAGCCCGCAGAGGCGGGACAGCCGGCACCGCCGAGCCCGGCTCCGTCCTCGGTGCCACCAGGAGAACTGGTTGCTACTGCCTTCAACCTCCCGAGGGTTTCGGCACCCATGCTTCCGGAGGGGATGCAGAGGGAGGACTATCAAAGGCACGGTGTGAACATCCCTCCGTCTGTTCCACCAAGATCTCGTCTACCAACGCCTCCGAGAGCTATGAGTTCTTCTGCCACAGGACAGACTGCCCAGGAACGGGCATTTGTGCTCAGCCCGCCATCTTTAAGCCACAGTCAAGTGACTGCGCAGGCGAGGCAGGCCCTAGAAGAGGGCCAGAGGCTCTTGGAGTGACTCTGCGGCGATCCGCACCGAGGGGTTGGAGTTCAAAAGTTTTTTCTTGCGAGCACGCTTTGCAACAGCACGCTTTGCAGCAGCACACTTTGCAGCAGCACGTTTTGCAGCAGCATGTTGTGTGGCATGAGCGTTGGCATGGTTTGTGGCATGTTGCGTTTGCTCGAAAACCAACCCAACGTACCTCGAACCCTCCTACCTTCGAAACCCGCACCTTTAAAACCACGGCCGCTTTCAGGAATGGTTTCACGCCAGGACTGGATCTTGGTATCATCGTGCTTCTCCTGACGGTCTACAGCCTCTTCTGTGGTATAGCTTTGTGGGTTTCTTCAGGGTTACTTCGGTGTTTCAGGAAAGTGGTTTCGCGAAAGAGGCCACGAAAGTTCTATAGGGTGTTTTCTAGAAAACGCGGAAGCTACTTTAGGATTAAGCTGCGGGACCGATGGGCCCGCGTCGAGGTGAGTAGGAAACTTCTTTTGAGTCGTGAGGTGAAAGGTTTTGGGCAGCGCGTTTGTGAGCATGTCTGTGAAAACTTAAAGTGCGCATGTTGTGGCATGTTTGGCATGCTTTGTGCCGGAGATGATGAACCGGCCCCGGCAAAGAAGACGGAACAAGTTGAGCACGTGCTCCGAGCCGTGCGCTTTAGAGGTTTACCGTCGCCGGGGACCGGTACACGTTCTGATCCGTTTGACTTAGACCCCGAACCTTCCTCAAGACCTGCTCCCGCAACTTCCTCAAAACCTGAAGCTTCTAGTCGTAATCCTGTAGATCCTGAAGGAATCTTTGATGAGGACCCTGAACCATTAGGACCTGCCCCTGGCTCTTCCAAGAAACCTCGAAAAGAAAAGGGTCCAACACCACCTGACGACCCGGTTGGACCTGAGGACGAGGAGGACCTGAGGGTTCCTCTTTCTTCTGTTTCGTTGTATAATCATCGGAGCCGAGGGCATTTTCCGTTTGATTCCAATTGTGAAGCGTGTTGTTCTTCGAAAGGGCGCGTTCCAGCGCGTCGCTTGAGGAGGAAGCTGCAGAGAGAGAACCAGACCATAGGTCTTGATTTCTTCTATTTCGGAAAACTGAGGGTACTCTTGATGATGCACCTCGGTTCTAAGTATACTGTCTCTCTTCCTGCGATGCACCTCGATGACCCTGACCTGCTCCACAACATCAACCGTGTGATTCGCGAAATGGGATTAGTCGGTAAAGCGGTTACATCTCGGATGGACCAAGAAGCGGCTCTTGGGGCCCTTGCCGAGAAACTCACCCAGTGCGATAGCAGCCCTGCCAGTGCAACATTGATTGACGTGGTTCCGGGGTATCGGCCCCAGTCGAAAGGATCGATTGAGAGGCAGGTTGAAACTATGAAGCAGGGTTTCTGGTCTGTTTGGATGGACCTGGAGAAAGAGGTTGCTAAGGTGAAGCAGGAAACGGAAGCCGTTGAGCTTGGGAAGTATCAGTTACCTTTGGGGGGTTTGCTTTGGCAAGCCTGTGTTTTCTATGTTGCTAGGTGCTATAACCTCTGGTGTACTAGCGTCGGGGATTCGAGCACTAGCATAGATCGACTGCATGAGGAGATTGTGAACCGAACTCGGACGAGACCGTTCGGGTGTCTGGTTCAAGCTCAGGTCAGTAAGTCCAAGGCGCACCATGATAAGTTCAGGGGCGCCCGGACCGTGAAAGCGGTTTATCTGGGACCGGTGCACGCCAAAGGTGGCGGCATCTTTGCCGTCCCTGTCGGAAGCAGGGAAATAGATATATTCCCCGTCGCCAGAATGATTCAGGGAGGTGACATCTACGATGCCAAGACCCTGGAAGAGCTATCTTTAGCTAAGCCTCTTCTGCAGGACACTGAGGACCCCGAGAGGCCCATACTGTTTGATCCGCTAGAGGCTCCTGGTGATGATGCTCCTGATGAGGGGGCTGGTGTGGGAATGGATGAAGATGGTGATGAAGAGATGATTGAAGATGAGCTTGCTGACTATTCTCCGTCGGAAGCGCCTGAGAACCAGGAGGTGGTGAACGATGAGGGGGATATGGAAATAGACTGGCTCACGAATCACTATCTTGAGTCCCTGTTTCGAGGGCCTGACCTGCGAGCCACCTCCACTGCAGTTGCAAAGTCGTTTGATTTGAAGTTTGGGGGTACGAAGATAAGGTGTGCTGTTCCCCAGAACGCTGTGTCTGAGACTTCGGGAGAGAAGCTAGAACCCGATCTCCTTTACGCATCAATGAAGCTTGAGTTGGAAGAGTTGGAATCCTTCAAGGTTGGGGAAGTGATCCCTGAGCGCGAAGCTCGCCGTCTTGCTAAGGAAAACGGCAGGCGAGTTTTGACTAGCAGGTGGGTCAACACGGTCAAGAAGAAGGGACTGTATAGATCTAGGCTAGTCGTGCGGGATTATGCCTCTATGGGAGGCACCACCTTGAGTGAGGGAATCTACTCTCCTACTACTTCATTGGAGGGTCTGAGATTGCTTCTGTCAATGCTCTGCCGACGTGGCAGTGTGTTGTCCTGCGATGTCTCGGTAGCGTTCATGCATGCTCCCGTAGCGAGGGCAGAATTCGTAGAGTTGCCGAATAATGTGAGCACCCAGGGGACTGGGGAACGAGTTTTCGTCAAATTGCGTAAAGCGATGAACGGATTGCGCTCTGCTCCATTATCTTGGTATTGCGAGTTGGCTGAATACTTGCGCTCTCAGAACTTCGAAGCAAGTTTGGACCCCACTATATTCCGTCGTCTTACGAGGAAGGGTTTGACGATTGTGTTGTTTTATGTGGATGACTTGCTGATCTATAGTGAAGATGAAGCTGAGGGGCGCCGGTTCTATGAGGAGTTGCGTAAAAGATACAAACTGAAACTTACGGGCGAGTTGATTCAAGATTGCCCCGGGGAAGTCTCGTTTCTCGGTCGGCGGATCTTTCGCCGTAAGAAAGGGGAACGTACGGTGTATTTCGGGCTAGACGAACAGTACCTGAGTTCCTGTTGCGAGGAGTACGGAATCACCAAACCTGCACCAAAGCTCCCTTCCCTTGAACGCCGCTATGCTGAGTTGCTGAAGAAAGGCCAGACTGAGCTGATCAGTCCAGCTGCTCACGAGAGGTACAGAAGGACTCTGGGCCGTTTGGCCTGGGCGGCTCTGTCACGACCAGACCTGCAGTTTGTGTGTGGGTTTCTGGGCCGCCACCAAGCAGCTCCTGACGAGGCTGCCGAGACCTGTATGAGGGATGTCCTTCGTTGGGTCAAGGGTCTTCCGCACAAGGTCCAGAGGTTTCCGAGTAAAAGGGAGATCTTGGAAGACGATGCGGACCCTGCCTCTGTATCTTGTTTTACGGACGCAAGCTGGAGTCTGAATTCGGTAAGCGGCGGGATCATCACGTGGGAGAACTGTTCCCTGAAAAGCTTCAGCAGGAAACAAACGACTACCGCACTCTCCAGTGCGGAAGCAGAACTCGCTGCACTCACAGAGGTTGCTCGTGAAGGGTTGTACATTGCTTTGCTTGTGGAGACCATCCGCGAGGGTATGCCGAAAGACAGGGAAACCGGTTATTATGTTCTTAAGGGATATTCTGATTCCGAATCGGCGGTTTGTATATCGAAGATGCAGACCCTCCTGAGGAAAGTGAGGCACATCGAACTGCGTGCCGCATTCCTTCAGGAGCTGGTGGCCAGGGGTCGTTTTACCATAGAACACATACCGGGAGTGATAAACCCTGCGGACGCCCTCACGAAGAGCCCCACCAACGAAAGTTTGTCTAGCTTGTACGATGCCTCTGGCCTTGTAGATGAACCGAAGGCCTGGGAGAGTGAGCCTACTGAGGTGCACGTGTCTTTTGAAGAGCCCAATGAAAACGAACGTTTTACTCCGTCTGTTCCGCCTTCCTGGAAAGCCGCTGCTTTGAAGCTAGCTCGTGGTGAAGCTAAGTACGTAGTGGTTGAACTGTGTTGTGAAGAAGGAAGTGCGTTGTCCAAAGCCTGCTCGAAGGTCCCCGAGATCGCCTACTTTGGGGTGACTAAGGAAGTTGATCTTCTGAGCTATAATGGCTTGTGTCTTCTGAGAGAGGTTTTCGGAGTCGTAGCTGAGGGTGAGGTTAAGGTATATGCTCACTTGTCTACTCCGTGCTCTGCTGGGTGTGGTTTAAGGCACCTGAGGTTTAAGAAGGGAGGAAAGGCCCTGGAGAAGTGGAGAGCGGCTCTGGCCGTTCACAAGAGGTCCTGGAAAAGGATCGAGAAGCTGTTGGAGCCTTACGTGGGCTCCCCGAACCTTCTGCTTTCTCACGAGTGGCCTGAGAGGTCAGGACTGTGGGATGAGACTGTGTTTAAGAGGGTTTCTAAGAAGCTTCGTTTGGATCAGGGTTGCCTTGTGGATCGTTGTTGCTTTGAAAAGGGTGACCAACGACCTGGGAAAAGATGGTGGTTTGTGTCTAACCGCACAGAGTTTGTGTGGGGACTTTCGTCTCAGTGCTCTGAGGGACACGGTCACTACTACCTTCCTCTTCCTGAGTCAGGTGTGTATCCAGAGGGCTTAGGATTCGCTCTCTTGAAGAACGCGAAGAAGACTTTTGAGGAGAAGTGAAGAGGACTCTCGGGCATGAGGGGGTGTGAAAAGTTTGCTCGCCGTAGCCTGGCTCAAGTTGCCGTGAGTGCTCAAACTGAGGTGCCGACGTGGCCAGCCTTGAGGCCTGCATTCTAGTGCTCTCGAACAGAACCCAAACGTAACCTCGTAGAGGTCGTAGGCCGGATTAGCCGGCGAGGGCTGGGCGGGAGCCGTAGTTTGTCAGGCGCTCTTTGCGCCATCTGCTTGAACACCGCTGCAACTTGAAACCTTGAAACATCTTGCTTGCACAGATCGCTTGATTTTCTTGGAAAAGTTTGTTTTGAGGGCCTTGCTTGCAAAAACGCCCTTTGTTGCCAAACTTTCTTGCGTACAGTTTTCTTGAAGGACGGCAGCAGACGCACAAGGACTGGTGCAAGTCAGTGCGGACATGTCGCGCTTCCGGCCGTATGTCGTGTGCAGGAAGTGCAAAGAGAGCTGGCTGTATGCTGATCGCATTTCAGCCCACCCGTGTTGTGCAGTTTGTGGTGCAGCGTGGCCTCGACAGGCAAAGCCTAAGGTTAGGTTTGTACAGAGCGGTGATGAGGCATCTGAGACCTCATTTAGGCCGCCCAGGCAGAGTAAGGAGCGAAAGCCCGGCAAGGCGGCACTCGCTTTGCACACAGTGTGGGAGAAGTTGACTCCCGAAGCCCGACTGGCGATCGAAGAAGCCGGGTGGAGGCCTCCATCCGCGGCAGCGGTTGTTCCGCCTCCGGGTCTCGGCGATTTTGATGTTGACATGGATGCATCTGAGGCCTGCGAGGCTAAGCAGAAGCTGTGGTCTGAAGCCACGGAGCAGCAGAAAGAGCTCATGCTCAAGGCAGGCCTCAAGCCGCCGGAGCAAACTCCGGCTCCCACCTCTTATGAAGTAGGAACCGCAGCAAATGCAGCTTTTCGTAAGGCCACGGTTGCACTGAAATTGCTTGGAGACAAGAAGATTAGCTTGCAGAAGCGTATCGACCAAGCTAAGGAGCAATACAACGCAAGACTGACCGAGATGAAACAGTTGCAGACCAAAATTGAAGAGGCGCAGCAACAGGTTGCAGATGCGGGCGAGGAGCTTACCACCAAAGTCCTGGCCCAAGATGAATCTTTGAACGGCGAAATTGCGCAGTTTCTTGAGAAGTTTGGGATTTCCTTGACTGAAGAGCAGGAAGCAAAGATTGCCGCAGTGCGTGCCGGCACACATGGACCCCCTGACAGCCAGGCTTTTGACCTTAAGGCCGCAGCACCCAACACGCAAGAGGTGCCCAAGAAATCTGAGCCAGCGCAGAACGGACAGCGTGGCACCAGATCCAGGTCGCCAAGAAAGACGCATGAGGCTGCCGCTGAGAAGGAGGATCTGTAGGATGCAGGTGAGGGTCTGGGTTCCGGGGATTTTAGGAGGATTCCGGGGTTCTCTTCCTGGGTAAGGGTTACGAGTTCCTTGGGAAGTGACTTGCATGTGCCTGAGGCTCCTGCTTTTCCTTGTTGGCCCCAGACCCGCACCGCTCCTCAGATTTTGCAAAACCAGCAGACCGCTGTCAACACAACATGTTCGCTCTGTGTTGCGCCCCTGGCGTCCTCACGAAGTGTGAGTTTCCACGTTGGGTCCAGCAGCATGTGCGTTTGTAATCCTTGCTTTCAGGTGGCGTCGGCTAGAAGCTGTGCTACTCCTCATTTTGCTGCGCGCTCATTCTCGGCAGAGCCTTCGGTGGCGCAAGGTTGGGTTGCTAGGTCTTCGGTTCGAAATTCGGGCTTGAAAGAAGGGGCGATGCAGCTTGCATGTCAGGACTTGTGTTGTGCATGCTGCCATACGCCTATGTCAGTGCCCCCCTTTGCCCCTAGGCCTCCCGAGCCAGCTTTGTGCCAGCACTGCATGCCGAGTCAGAGTGAGAGTTTTCATTGTCGCCGTGGCTTTTTTCTTGAATCTTGTGCGCTTTCAGGCCAACCTGTGCCCAGGATCCTTGATTACAGAGTGCCGGCCAGGGTCTTCCGCCACAGGCCGTCCACTTTGCCACTGTGCTGGAGTGCTTGTGCTTCCGCCCGGAGGCATGAAGGCACCCTTGAGTCCAGGCCCATTTCTAGCCCGAACCCGTGTGCGCCTTCGGGAGTTTTCCTTAACCCCAATTTGGCTTTTGCGAGTGGATATGCATCGGAGCTTGAAGAGCTTGTGCAAGGGTGGCCTCCTTGTTTGAGTTGTGGCCAGAATGCAGTGCTTGGTCAGCAGGATTTTCCTTGGATTAGGAGTTTTCTTTCAGCCAGCAGCCAGGTCATGTTACACCGTCCATGTGAGGACCTTGCCACGGCTGTCAGTGATGTACTCTGCTACTGCCCAGGGTGTTTGTGTCGCTGGGCGGACCGCCCCACCAGCACCGAGGGCCAGCCTCACATATCCGCTGACTTGTCAGGTCCACGTTTCTTTCCTGCCAGTGCTGCTCAGGAGTGTGATGAACAGGGCGAGGTGTCTGGTTCGCAGGAGCTCGCAACTGTGAGGCCTACATGTATCAGAGCACTCTCGTATGGGCCTTCCACGAATCGGAAAGCCCCTGTATCCAGACGGGCCCGCCGGCGCCTCAACCGCCGATTGCGACACGTGCTTGAGGGTTCAGGGACTTTTTCTGATCCGATTTCTCACGGTGGTGATTTGCTTGACCCTTGTGCAGTTGCTTCGGTCCATGCAGAAGTGGTTGAAGTTGACGGCTACAGGTCGCAGGCTGGCCATGAATTTTCATTTCCGTTCCCTACCCCGTGTGTCTCCCAGTCTTGGGACCCTAGCCCCAATTTTGATTGCTGGGATGCTACTCCTGGGCATTGCGGCATCACTGGTGAATTGCACGGGCGGCCTGACCAGGACCAGCATCTTTTGGGTTGCGCGGCTGCCAATCTTGATGCCATGAGGGCCCCCAGGGCCCAGGAGGAGGGTGGTTGTTATAGTGGTGGTGGTTTCTTTCAGGAGGAGGTGTGCCCGCTGGGCGAGGGTCCTGGGGGTCGGAATTTTGGGATTGCTTCCCTTAATAGAGTTTCCCTCCAGGGTCCAGGAGGTGGGTATATCACACAGGCGGAGGATTGGCCCGCAGGAGGAGGTGCGGCCGCTGGCCGAGGACCCTGGAGGGAGCAATACATCCCGTTGTCTGAGAATTCCGGGTGTGGCCCGAACTTTCATGATGATCCGGTTCCAGCGTGCCCTGAGGCTGGTGACCAAAGACATACGATGTCCCAACCAGGCGTTGCTGTGCGCCCTGCAGGCTGCACTCAGGCTGACCAGGTGCTTGTGCATTCAACTTGGTCGGGCAGTGCTCTCGCTCAGTCTGGTGATCCAGGGGTTTCGGCCCTTTGGGCCAGCTTGCTGCAAGGGCTGGAGCATATGTGTCATGTGCAAGTGCTTCAAGCTGTGGAGGCCCTAGAGGCGGGCCAATATATTCTTGAAGATACCTTTCCCTGGTTTGCTGCTGAGCTTGCTGTTGAAGCCGGTGATGATGTTCCTTGGCACGTTGCAGCCTCGGCTATCAGGGATGTCATCGCAAATCTTAACTCCAATGCCGACGGAAATAAATTGCTGTTAGTCAGCTCCAATGTCACCAAGTGGCGCAAGTCCTTAGCAACCTTTCTTGCGGGGATCAGGCCAGACCTCTGGCTGGTACAGGAAACACACATTAAGGAGGAGCAAGGGGATTTGCTGGCCAATCATGTTGGGGCCTTTGGCTATCAGGCCTTCAGCTTGCCAGGTCACCCCACTGGGGGAGGTGGTAACTCAGGAGGCCTTGCGATTGTGTTTAAGAAGCACCTTGATGTCCGCAAAAGCCACCACTTCCTTCACCAAGGTGTTGGTTTTCAGTCTGTTGTTCTGCGCATCCGGGGTGTTGATATCTTCCTCGTCAATGTTTACTTGAAGACAGGGGAGGGTTTCCGGGGCCCGACTAATGCCATAATTCTTTCCAATTTGATTCCCTTCCTTAGGTCGCTGCAAGGTGAATTCCTTGTTGCAGGCGACTTCAACGAAGACATCAGTGTTCTGGTGACCACCAGTTTGGCGCAGGAAGCTCGGGGCCAATGGGTCCATACGGGGGCTTCCACGTGCACAGGGGGTGGTAACATTGATTTTGGTTTAGTTTCCAAAGGGCTGGCCTTGGGAGTTTCGGTCCGGGCTGACTGGATCACTCCGTTTGCTCCACATGCTGCCTTACATTGGTGCATTGACAGGAGGCAGTGCGAGTTGAGGTTTCCCCAGCTTGTGGGTTTCAAGCCGATGCCCATTATGCCGCAACCCTTTGAGCCTCCTTTGGCAGGTTGCTCTGGCCCTCAGCCTGATCTGGAGTCTGCCTGTGCCGGGCACTGGGGTGGCTCCATACCTGAGCCGGCCCTCACACATACCTTTGAGCAGCTCAGTAGCTCTGTTGAGTTATCGGTCTATGGCTGCACTCAAGGTCGAGGCTGCCTGCCCAAATTTCGCCGTGACAAACTCCTGCGCCATACCTCACCTGTGGGTGCTTGGGGGGGGGCTCAGGCCTCTTTCTGGAAGCGGGTCCTTGTTTGGCTGGAACTTTCGGTGAAGCGGAGTTGTCCTGCACCCTTTGGCCACACATTTTGGTCGCAGCTTGAATTGATGTGGCACGGATCCACAGCCGAGCTCAGTGTTTTCCAAGTCCAGCTCGATGCTGTTCTTAAAGGTGTTACGCCTTCGGCTTTTCCAGAGTTGATTCAGGTATCGGAGCAACAATTTCGTCACCATTCCAAATTGTGGATGCAGAAGCAGAGCGCAAGCTACGGTAAGTGGCTAAAGCAGGCTTCGTGTAAAGGCTTGCGTGGCCTTTTTACCAGTGTTAAAGCGGATGAAGCTGTCCAGCTGCGCCCTTTCTTGCACCAGCCTGTGCAGGAGCGCATCTACCTTAGGTGGAGGCAGTGGTTTGAGCTTTGGTCCGCGCCGGGTGGGGTCGACCCGGCGCTCCTCAGTGATCTCAGGCAACGTGCCCGAATGCAGGCCAAGGAGCTTGGGCCGATTCCCCTAGATCAGGCGGTTGCGGCGTTCAAGCGAGTGCCCAGCAAAGCACCAGGTCTAGACGGGTGGACATTTGAGATGTTAAAAAATTTGCAGCGACCGGCTGTTGCATCCATCATTTCATTTCTTCACCACTGTGAAACTGAGGCCACTTGGCCTGCCCAGATGGTGTTTGCACTTATAGCCCTCCTCCCAAAAAGCGAGAAGCGGGAGAGACCAATAGCACTTTTGCACGTGCTTTACCGCACTTGGGTGCGCATGAGGTGGAAATTGGTCTCCGATTGGCAATTCCAGTACTGTAAAGCCGCGGTCTGGGATAAGGCAATGCCTGGGAGTCAAGTGCTGGACGTCGCTTTGGGACGCTTACTTAGAGGCGAGGCGGCTAGACAGTCCGGTCAGCACTTAGTCACAATTTTCATTGATATGGAGACTTTCTATGATAGATGCCGTTTTAACGATGTCATTTCTTCTGGCCTTTCTTTGGGGTACCCTCCCCTGGTATTGCACCAGGCCCTTCTTACGTACATGGGCCCGCGTTTTCTTCAATCTGAAGGGTCTTTGTGCCCGGCCATTACTCCCGCGAAGGGGGTCCTGGCTGGGTGCCCGGCCGCCCCTTCTATCAGCAAACTTGTTGTGCACCCCATTGCAGTTGCGGCCACTTCCAAGCGTGCGACATCCAATTTGGACGTATGGATAGATGATCTGTCCCTTGACTGTGTCGGTGCCTCGGCCAAGCAGATTGCCTCAGACGCTGTGCTGCTGTTTCGCAGCCTGCGTACCAGCATCGAGGCAACTGGTGCCAAGTTGTCATTGGATAAGACTTCATTTGTTGCATCGTCCTCTAAAGCGGCTAAATGCTTGCAGGCTGTCAGAGTTGACACAGACCCTGAAGTCCGCACCTTTGCCAGGGACTTAGGTGTCACATCGGGGGGTGCACGCCGCAGGGTTTTGGGTTTAGCTGAGATGAGGCGAGCTAAGGCCAGTGGCAGGGCGTCTAAACTGCGCAAGTTGGGCCTTGCCAACTTTTCACATAAAGTGCGCATTACCCGGGCCTCCATATGCTCTGCAGGTCTTTGGGGGCATCAGGCTGCAGGCGTCAGTCCTAAGCGGCGTAAGTGGTGCAGGACTCTTTGTGCCAAGGCCATCGGCCGCCAAAAGTTAGGCTCGCTTGATGTCTCTTTCCTTTTGTTGCGTCACAAGTGCGAGGACCCGCACCTCACCATTTTGAAGCAGCATTTTCGAGCGGTTGCCAGGGTTTTCCGTCGTTGGCAGATCTCGGACCCGGAGAAATTCAGATCGACTTGGGCCAACATTTGGGCTTGGCTTTCAGAGTCGCCCCAACCTTGGAAGCGCGTCAATGGGCCCTTGGCGGCCACTTTGGCATACTTGATGGATTTAGGTGTGCAAGCGCCCCAGTCCCACCGTTGGACGTGCGGCGAGTGTCTCCTTATCATTGATTGGGCCAGTGTTGACGCCACCCGTCGGGTGTGGCATTGGCTTTTGCCTAAGTGGGAGGCCGCTAGGCTGCTTCGTATATCTCATCTGGAAGCCTGTGAATCCTTAGCCTCTGGAGTCGACTTGAAGGTCCCTCACCGCTTGCTTAAGCGCAAATTCTTCAATAAGAGTATGGCGACTAGTTTGCAAGCCCTTTGGCAAGGAGCACTTTTAGGTCAGAATAAGCCCGGGTACTGTAAACTGTGTGCCTGTCCTCTCAGCTTACAGCATGTTCTGTGGGACTGCCCTTTTCTTGTTTCTAAGTATCCTGAACCACCGCATTTCCCGGCCTCCCGCCGCAGTTTCCCGTGGCCATGTCTTTGGTTGCGCGGTTTGTTGCCACAGCGTGCCACGTCGCTGGGAGGTACGGATAAGCAGAAGGGTTTGGTTTGTGAGGGTTTGTGGAGCAGCCGACGGGTCCTTAATAGTGATAATCTTGTTTTTGCTTCAGATGCGTCGGGTGGACCAGGTGCCCGTGACCACCGCGCGGCATGTGTTGCTTGGGCCATTGCGGCATATGAGCTTGCACCGGATGGGCCGAAGCGTGTTGCTAGCATCACGTGCTTTCCTGAAGAGCCCCTGTCGGTGGCCAGTGCGGAACAACAGGCTGCCTTTGAGCTCTTTGGTCGTGTCTCCGGTGCTTTCGACTTGACGGTGGACTGTCAGGCAATCACACACATTCTACGGAAAAACATGCCGCCCCTTGAAGGCCCGGTCCCTTGGGGTGAAATTTGGGGTGATAGGTCAAGGGCTAATATCACTTGGGTGCCCAGTCATAAAGACTCTTCCTATTATGCTGAAAAAGGCATCCCTGAATGGCGGCGTTTGCTGAACGAGGATGTTGATTCTTTATGTGGCAAAAGGGCTGCGCAAGTGTTCCAATCAGCGACTAAGCCGAATCTTCCTGTTCTTGATGGGCTCTGTGAAGAAATTTGCCTGCACCTGGCTAAGAAAATTGGCTTTGTCCTCAAGCACAAAAAAGATAAGGGTTTCCCTTGGGTTTTTGATAGGTGCCTCAACTCCCAGCCTTCGCCCCAGGATGCTAAGCCCTCGATCTTTTCCCAGGGCAAGTTTGGTAAGCCCAAAGGCGGGTCCAAGCCCAGCAGTCAGCCCAAACCCAACAAAAAACAACGCCTTAAGGAGGCTCTCGCCAACCCGGACCCTGGGCTGGGTCATGTTTGGAAGGATTGTGAGGCCAAAGCCAGCAACAATTTTGCGATCCAGTGCACCGTTTGCCAGCTTTATGTGGAGCAGTGTAACCCTCCCGAGGTTTTTGATCGCAAAATGTCCAATCCTTGTCGCGACAGAGCTGCCCCGGTTCCCGCCTGCTGGGGCATACATGGCAGTCATGACATGGTTAATAAGGGTTCTTTCTTTATGTGCTCCAAGTGTCTTGCCATGGTTAAACTTGGTGCCACCTCGTCGTCGTCGGTCATGAAGTCCACTTGCAAAGGGCTCGGGCGTAAACTTAACGCCCAAACGAGAGTGCGTTCCATGGCCCAGGTTGAAGCTGATACGAGCCGGTCCATTGAGGAATCCTTTGAGGCCAAAGAGTCAATCCCTGCGGAGGTTGTGCAGCAAGGCGGTGGCAGTTCTGTTTTCCCCTGCTCTGCCCAACCTAAGCCCAAACCTAAGTGCAAGCCCAAAGCCAAGTCTAAGGACACCTCCAAACAGACCCGTTTGTCGTTTCGGTGAGCTTCTCGGGCTGTTTCGAGGGTTGGGCTAGGGTTTCCACAAAAAAAAAAAAAGCAACCTCAAACATGTCTGGTGGAAGCTGGAGTGCGCTTGCTGGCTGCACCCGTGTCATTGGCGGTCCACGATGGTCATGCGACTGATGGCTGCAACAACGCTCGCCATGGCTTTCATCTGATGTAGGCTACCTTTCCGCATGCTCAATTGCTGCCCTACAGGTCACATGCTCGGTGTGCGCTGTTGGCTGCACCCGCCTGTTATGCCTTAGGGTTATAGGTTTAGGCTAGTCCCGCCGGTGGTTGGGTTGTGATCGCATGCTTCCTTGCCTGGTTGATGAATATGCATTACCCGACTTCGGGCCTTAGCAACAGAACAACTGTGATGTTTTGTAATGGCCGTTGGATAACATCTTGCCACATCATGGTGGCGAAGCCCAACAGCTCAGGCAAATCCAAACCTACGCCAAAACAAGCCAAGTTGCCCTTTACGTGAGCATCGTGGTTGAGATGTGCCGCTTTTGCGCCTTGCTGGCTGCATTAGCGCTGCCTTCCACTTGAGCCTGCTAGGCGCTTGGTTTGCAATAAAAATAGGTGTATGTGTAACTCTTGTTACGTGGTCACGTGTATGTGGCCTTGGCCACTGCAGCTGCTGCCGTTGCTGGCACTGTCCTTGCATGCGATCCCATGGTGAGCAGCAGTCGGGTATCACCCGGTGGTTTGATGAATATGTGCACTTCTTCCTAAGGCCACCTCACTGCCTACAGCTGCTACCTGTGCTGGGCACGGTTTTGGTTTTCTGGTCCGAAACTTGTCAAAAACTACGCTGGAAACTCACAGGTGATGGCGTGGGCACTTGGCGTGTTCATGCGATCACTTGTGGCGCTGTGTACAGTCGGCGGTAGTTTGTTAGGTGTAGAAAGTGTACAAAGGCTGCTGCTGCTGGTTTTCGGCGAACTCTCTTGCACAAGTTGCCATTCTGGCAACACCAGGGCCTTAAGCTGCACAGCTCTGCTTGTATGCAGGGCTCCTTGACCTCTTGCACACCAGTCTCGTGTTACACTGGTGCTGGCGTCCTTGTAAGGATTGAAATTGCGAGGTGGCTTGCCGTGCATGCCCGTTGAATTTGTCGGCTCCCACCCGCCTGCTTCGTGGTCCAGCTAGCTCAAGCGTGCAACAGCAAGACCTAACAGGCTTGTTTGTCTGTTTTGGTGGCCTTGTTAAGCTTACAAGGCTTGCTGTGCTCCCTGGATGCCCATGCTGGTCACCTCTGAGCTTTGGTGCATGGTCCAGCGCTGCTCTTACGCTCTTGTGTGCCACAGTCCCACCTTCTTTCCTTGGGAGAGCTGGTGGGACTCCCGTAGTGGTGCAGTCCCCGCTTGCGATGCGGATGTTGCGTAGTGTAGAGTGTTGTGCTGTTGATCTGTACAGTTTCTAGGTGTTTGTAGGAAGGCGGCCATCGGCCGCGGCATCAGCTGTCCGCACGGGAAGAAAAGTTTGCTCGAACTCCCCAGAGTTCGCCACTCCATCCTTTTGGTCAACCTGTACCTAAAATCAGGCGTTGGCATCACTGGGGCGCCCAACCCGGAAGTCCTTGCCCGATTGAAGCCCCTCCTGCGCCAAAATTCCAACTGGATTGTGGTTGGGGACTGGAATTTCCCTTCGCAGGAGCTGGCGGAGACCACCCTGCCTGAGGCCTTTCGTGGGCGGATCGTCGCACCTCCGGAGGCGACGATAACTACAGGTAACTGTCTTGATTTCGCCCTGGTCTCCACCAGTGTCGCTTCCCTGTTTACCTGTGCTGCCAGTTGGCAAGTGCCCTTCCGGCCTCACGCTGCCCTGGAGTGCTGTTTTAACACCCCCGGGGGCCAAGTCGCCTTGAGGCAACTCCCAGCGTTTCCTGGGGTGCCCAAAACAGACAGCACTGATCCCCAAACCGGGGCCACCGGTCGGACTGACAGCCTCACCCAGGACTCGACCTTGTCTCAGCTAACCCCCGGTGGCGGCCCTTTGCTTGGTGCTTTCGGGTCGGAGGTGATCCAGGGCACTCTGGTCAACCGCAAATTCGCCGAACTCACTCACCGGTTTGCGGTTGAACACTTCACCAAACCTGGTGGGCGTGGGTGCACCCGGCCCTTCGTGTACAAACCCCTCATGCAACCGAAGGAGGGCTACCCGTGGCACGGCAAGGAGGCGGCCTGGTGGCAGAAACTGCAACTCGCCTGGCACAACCCAGGCACCAACAAAGCCCGCTTCGAGGCCCTACGACGGTGTTTCCCACCGTCGTGCACGGAGGTGCTGCAGGCCCAACTTGAGAGTGCCGGCCTCTCCGGCCTCAGCCCGGAAGAGGTGCTCTGCAACGGGGAAACCAAGGGTGACTCCCGGGCCGGGATCCGCGCTGTTGTCAGGAGCATGTGCCAGGCCGCCATCGAAGAGTCCAGGTCCCGCGAGACACGGGACTACCAGGAGTGGCTTACTGGAGCCTCTGTGAAAGGCCTTCGGCCGCTCTTTCGTACGGTCAAAAAGCAGGAGGCTGAGGTTGCCCGCCCATTCGTGGACGAACCGGCTGATGCCCGGCCCTACCTCCGACTGCAGCAGTGGGCTTGCCTTTGGGAGTCGAAGGGCCAGCCTCCTCCTCCCATCCAGGGCCTTAAAGAACGGGCCATTGCTCAAGCCCAGAGACTCCCGGCTGTCACTGGGGAGGAGTTCCAGCGGCTCATTCGTCGCCTGCCCTTAAAAGCGGCGGGTGCGGACGGCTGGTCCCTAGAGCTGCTCAAAGCCCTGACACCGGGTGAGGTTTCCTCCCTGGCCTCGTTTTGGAGGGAAATCGAAACCACGGGAGAGGTGCCACAGCAGATGACATTTACCATCTTCACGATGCTCGCTAAAAACGAGAAAATCGAAAGACCGATTGGTTTGATGTCTTCGCTCCTGAAGCTTGGGATGAAGGCAAGATGGCACCTAGTTGAAGCGTGGCTTCGCGACTATCGCGCTGAGCTTTGGTGGGACTGCGCTTTGCCGGAGCGCTCCACCTACGATGCCTCACTCCGGAGAGGCGTCTGCTACGAAGCCGCGCGCGTCGACGGTCTGCATCGGTGCTCGTTGTTTGTCGACTTGAGTACCTTTTATGAGACTGTGGTTCACTCCACTCTCTGCGACGCCGCGCTCACGGCCGGATTCCCGGACCTTTTGCTTTTCCTTGCTATGGAATCGTATCGCGGCGGCAGAGTGATCCTTTCCGACGAAGTCGCGTCGCCCGTTGCTTTCGCTCGCCGCGGAATTATAGCGGGCTGCCCATTAGCCCCTCCCCTGAGTAAACTCGCTGTGGGCGAGCCGATTCGGCAGTGTTGCTCTGGACCGCATGTCAACCACGTAGATACGTGGATAGACGACATCACGGTAGATACTGAACATCACAGCCCGGACCAAGCAGCGAACTCAGTCATTAGGGTCTTCAGACGGCTTCATGCCTCGCTTTCCGCCGCTGGGTACCAGGTATCTATCGGCAAGACCTATTTCCTGGCGAGCAGTCCCCTAGCCGAGCGCGCCTTGCGGCGAAAGTTGGGTGAGGGTGACCCCCCCATTCAGAGTGTTGCCAAAGACCTGGGCATGACGCTGTCAGCTGGCAGGAGACGGTGCACCCGCCTCTCCACGGCGCGGCGGACTAAAGCCAATGCCAGACTGGGCAAGCTACGCAGCCTCAAGGTCCGCAACATCAAGGCCAGCAGCCGGGTGTTTTCCATGTCCGTGCTGGCATCGGGGATCTGGGGACACCAGGCCCAAGGGGTGAGCCCCAAAACTATGAAATCGGTGCGTCTCCAAGCTGCCGCCATCACTGGCAAGGTCGGAACGGGCAGCGTCGAAATCGCGCTGGAACTTGGCGCCTGGCTGGTAAGGCAGTGGTCACACAGCACTTTAAGGCCCTCTGTCGGGTGATGGTCCGCCTCCTTGACCGTGAGCAGCTGGACCGCACGTGGGCGCAGCTCACTACCCAGCTCCAAAGGAAAGACAGATGGCGAGTGGTCTGTGGACCGCTGGGGGCCATGATAGCCTATCTGCTGGATCTCGGGCTTGTGGCTCCCACCCCGGACCGTTGGTTATTCCCCGCCGACCTGTGTCCAGCTACCTTGGCTGGGGTCCCTGAGGACCTAGGGATGGTGGCCCTCAACCCCCTCCTACGGAGGCACTGGTCCGCCATCGTCTCTTGCCTGACCAGCGCCTGCCACAAGGCCCGGTGGAAGGCCATCAGCACCCAAACGGGTTGCAGCAGTCTGGCCTCAGGTGTGGATACGACGGTCCCCACCCTTGTGAAAAAGGCCCCGCGGATTAAGTCTGCCGCCCTGAGAATGGCCTGGCAGGGAGCTCTGAAAAACCGGCATGTCCAGGCTGGCCAGCAATGCCCCCTGTGCAAGGTGCCCCTCACCCAGCACCCCGTCGCCACCGACTGCAGATGGTGGCGAGGCAAGGCACCCCCCCCTCCCAAACACTGGGAACGCCTCACTGCCCAGTTCCCCTTCGACTGCTTATGGGAACGGGGCCTGATGCCAGCTCAGGCCACCCAGCTTCAGGGGTACTGCTGGGGCCCACAGTCGGAGCGGGCCGTTGGTGTCTGCAAAGAGGCCAAGGCCGAAGGGGCTTTTCTATTCGACGGACGCCTCTGGCGGGCCCTACGCGGCCGACGCCAGGGGCAGGATAGTGGCCTGGGCCATCTGCGCGTTCACCTGGACGGAGGGTGCCCCTCTCCAGGTTGGCCAACTCACTGGCCTCCTCCCCCCGGGGAGTTCTGTGTGCGAAGGGGAATGCTTCGCGGTCGCAAGGCTCACCTCGCACTTGGAGGAGCGGGCAGATTGCACCTCCGACTGTAGTGCGGTGGCCAAGCAGCAGTCACGCGCTGTCAAGCCATGGGTATGGGCCCAGGCCCTTGATAATGCGTCTCTGGCGCAAGTCACGTGGACCAGGTCCCACACCACGGAGGCTGAGCACGCGGCTGAATTCGGCCCCGACCAGAGCTGGCGCCGGACTATTAATGCCCAGGCTGACGCCGCATGCGGCGAAGCTGTGCTAGCCGCCATCGCCCACTTACCACAGTGGGATCCATCCCCTGCAGATGATTTGGCGCGAGAGGTGGCGCAACACCTCCAACGCAAAGCCGAAGTTCCTGAGTACCGACAGGCCCCCATGGGAGGCCGTCGGTGACAGCCCGGTAAAGGGCAAGGGGTCTCCCCGCCCTGATGCCAGGCTCAAGGCGAAACAGGCCAAACCCCCTCAGAGGCAGCATCGACCTGGCGCGGATGGGGGCATTAACAAAAAACAACGCCTGGAGGCCCTAATGGCAGGGGAAGGCCACCATGGGCACCAATTCGAGTGGAGCCATACGAACCCCAACAACCACTCCCTGGTTTGTAAGGTTTGTTCCCTCTTTATCCAGCAAACCCACTCTTCCGAGGCCTTCCGGCGTCTGGAGGCCCAGCCGTGCGCTCACCGGCCGCTGCCCGATCTCAGCAACTTTGGCCTGCACGCGTCCCACTCTTTTTACTGCATGGGGGCGGTCCTCCTTTGCACTAAATGCTATGCGGTCCACAAGCCAGGGCAGCTTAACCCCACGGCTGTGGCCAAATCGCAGTGTGAGGGGGCCTCCCGCGCCCACAAAAAACGTGGGCCAAATACCTTAAGGAGACGTCCACCCAGGACACTCTCCAGAAGGTGCTAGGACGTGCAGAGAATGAGGGATCCGGTTCTTCCCAGGGAGGTCGCCCTCACAATCCAGGCTCGGTTGCTGGCCCTAGTGGTGCTGAGAGGGTTGAGGACCCCTCCCCTCAGCCTTTTCGCACCCGGGAACAGTCTTCCTCCAAAGGCCAAAGCAAAAAAGGCAGGAACACCCAGCCTGCTCCGAAAGCTGCTGACCACGGCCCGCCTGCTACCACTCAGGTGGCACCTAGCACAAAGGCCAAACGGGCCTCGAGCCTCCCTGCGAGACCACCGCCGGGCAGAGGGTCCGAGGTTCCCTCCCCTGCGCTGAGGGAGCCCGAGTCATCCCTTCAGGCCAGCTTGAGGGCCCTTAGGGTCAGCGGTAGTGGTTCCCACACCGCGAGGGAGGCCCACATAGAGACCTCTGGGCACCACGACCGGGAAAAGGAAAAACCTGTGAGAGAGAGCGGAATCCCGCACGAGCGTCTGGTTGCAGGGCCCCTAGACCCTCAGGCTCCAAGTCCTCCGCCCTAGCCCCTTTTTTCTCAGGTCAACCCAAGGCCCCCGAGGCTCCTGTGTCCGTTGGTGATGTTGGGGAAGGGTCTGCTGCACCCACCCCGAAGCCCAAGCCGAAGCCCAAGCCTGTGACTCAACCTAAGCTCCGGCAGTTCTGGGCCCAAGGTGGGAAGCCTTAGGGAAGCCGTAGCCTTTTGTTAGGCACTTTTCCTTTAGGGCCCTTTTCCCCCTAGTCACCTGGGACGCAAACACCTACCTCTGACGCAGTTTTTCCCCAAGCCTTTAAAGCGCAGTAGCTGCAGCCATGGCCCACGAGCACCTCTCGCTTCCCCGGCCTTAGCCCTCTCACTTTTCGAGATGGGCTGGGAATGGGAAAGGAGGTGGTGCTACCACTCCTGGAGATGGGTCTGGCGAATGGTTTGGAACGGACCAGAACCGTTTGGGGCTGATTTCTGGGAGCCCCCAGCCGAGCCCCCAGCAGATCAGACCGCCGGTCACAGCTCCAACTCGGGAGCTTGTGGTGATACCGGCGGCTCTGATGGTCCCACCACCGGCTGGCAGGACTGGCAAGGTTGGTGGGACGAGTGGGACTGGACCGACCAGGCTGGCGACACCGGTGCCAGCGGGTCCAGGGACATCCCACCCGCCTCCTCTGAAGGGCGTGGTCGTTCCACCCCTTCAAAAGGGCGAGGCAAACAGCCCTCCGTCCATAGGGAGGACAAGGCCCTCGTCCAGGCCTACCGGAAGCACGTGGACGAGCGTGCCAAGAAAAACCCCGATGCGAGGCGGGTTTCGGTTTCCAGCTTTGTGCGGAACCGAAAGCGTCCCCCTCGCAGCCAGAGGGAGGCCCTAAAGGCCGAAAGGGATGGGTCCAACCCTCCCAAGGCCTCGCTGGACGGCAAGCCGCCTAGAGTCCGCACCCCTCCGCCTTCCAGGCGGACTGGCGGCAACAGCAAAGGGGCGGCAAAGGCTGTGAAAGCCTCAACAAGCTCCACGGAGAGCTCCGAGAGCAGCCCCCCGACGGCACCGACGGAGCCTCAGGAGCCAGAAGACCAGGAAGAGATGCTGCCCTGGTCCCGCCGCATCGTTCAGAAAACGACGGCGGTAAAGTCGTCGGCCAGGGCCAGGTCGGCCAACGACCCACCCAGCAGCTCTGGAGAGGAGATGGAGCCTGACCCACCCTCTGCTGTGCCGTGAAGGCACCCTCCGACCAGGAGGCCACCGAGGTGCCTACAGCTGCACCCATGCGCCAAAGACGAGACCACCACCAAGGATGACCCCGTATCCGGGGCTCCGGTCTCAACAGGCTCAACCTCCCCTTCCAGGGTCGAGGAAGGAACAGGTGGTCCGGCCTCCAGCCGCGACACGTCCTCCGCAGGACCCGCTACTGCCAACGAGCGGGATCCTGCTCCTCAGGAGGCGCCACCACCCCCCGGGGCGTGAAACCCCGCCCGCTGGCCCCCCGGTCTCCTACGGCCCAGGGGAGGGGACCCAGAGGGAGCAGGGAGACCTCGCGTCTCCCCAAGCTCCTCCTAGCAACCCACCACCTGCCAGTGCATCGAGGGTTGAGGAGCCTCCTCCCCTCCCTCCTCCTCCCCACCCTCCCGAGGGAGGAGCAGCCCCGCGCAAGAGAAACAGGGGCGATGTCCCAGGCGGGGCCCCGGCGGCGACTCAGTTCATGCGCCTCGACATAGAGTGTCGCCAACCGCCGGAGGCGCGATGGATCGCCCTGGCCGTGAAGCCCTCAGCTCTTGCCTCTGAGGTGCTCAGCCTGTGTCGCAACAGGCTCAAGCTGGGGGGCTTGGACTGCCTCCAGGTCTGGCCAGACGAGGCGATCCTGGACCTTCGGTTGCCCATGGGCGACCAACTCCGCGAGGGTGAAAGGACCCTCATGGCTACTGGGCCTTCGGCCCTGCAGCCAGAGGTCCCCGAGGCCAGCGAGCCCTCCCTCAGCGAGGCTGCGGGGTCTACAGGAGGGACGGGGTGCCCCCCCCCTCAAGAGCCTTCCCCGAAGATTCGGCTCTTGCAGAGGATGTGGTGGCACCACCCTCGTTTGGACCCCACCGAGCAGTCAACAGCCCGGATGGGCTTTTTTGTTACGCTTGTAGGGTCGGGTGCCCTACAATCGAACATATGCAAGCCCATTTCATGACCCCCGGGCATCAGGAGAGGGTTTTTTGGCCTCCTAGCCCCCCCTCTCCTGTGCAGAGACAGGAGGCTCTGCAGGGTGAAGGTTTCCTCCCCTCCGGGTGAGGTATCCTCCCTGTAGGACTTTCGTCCTGTTTCACTGGGATGTGGCTCCCCACTCCCAGGAAGTGGCTACCCACTCCTGCCAGTAGCTCAGGTAGGTCAGGCAGCCTGTAGCTCAGGTTAGGAGTAGCCACTGCCGCCACTTTGGCGATGCCCGCAAATGCGGATGACTCCAAAATACTTGGAGTTAATTTGTGCATGTCGGACAAGCCTACGGGCTGCTTCTGCGAAGCGTGTGCGAGAAAAGTTTGCTCTGGCTCAAGGTCTGGCTCGAGTGACCGCAGTGGTCGGAGAAGTAGTTGTCTGCAAACAGTCCTGGGCTCTAACTGTGTGCTGAAGAGACCCCAAACAGGTGAATCCCAGGCTTTGTAGCTGTGCTTCTTCGGGCCATCACTCCCACTTGCCTGTTCCCACCGGTAAGGGTTCAGCCCTCGGGGTACCAATCCACCTCACGAAGGGGATACGTCCACCCAAGGGACTTGCCAGCTCCCACCGGAAAGGGCTCGGCCCTCGGGGGAACTGTCCACCGCGCCAAGGGGGTACGTCCCCCTGTGGTGGGTGGTGGAGCAACGCCAGACGCGGACCCACCCTACGAGGGGGGACATTGTGGCTCAAGTTTGGGGTGCTCGCCCTTCTGTCTTCACGGTCAAAAGCCACGGCTTTTGGAGGGTTTTCCTTGGTGCAGGGACACTAAGCACCCAGGGCCGGGCCAAGCTGGTGAGCAGTCTGGAGCGGGTGGCAGTCTACGCTGCGAGCTCACCCCAGGCAAACTTGAGCAAGCACCCAGTCGGTGCCCCTGGACTTACTGCATGAGACCAGAGTCAGCTGTGTTAGTCGTTTGCTTTCACTACGTGCGACCATGCATGCAGTGCACTCCTGGGACCATGCCTACCTGGACAGGAGAACAGATGGAGGCAGGTCTTTACCGACAAGCAACGAGAAGGTTAGGATTGCCTACATGTGTGGTGTGGGTAAGTGACGGCAAGCGTGAGGACCACCCAGGTGGTGGAGGCTCCTCCAGGTGGTTTCCCTTGGCGGCTTTGGTAGGGTTTAGGGTTGTTTTTAGGGCGGCGGTGGGCCTTGTAGTGAGCCGCCAATACAGGAGCTTGCATTCTGGACATGCAGGAAGATCATCTCACCAGCCTCGAGGTGATCTCCCCTTTTTAGCTCCCTTAGCCTCGGTCATCCGCTTGAGGGCCTTGCAGTACGCCTTCAAGCTTGGTTGGGCCGAACCTGTCTGCGGGCAGGTGTCACATTTGCAGGAGTTACTGCGGGCTCTTGCGTCCCTGTGCTTGGCGTCGAGCTGAGCCAAGTACTTGGGATTTTCCCTAGTCCACTCCTTTTCAGGGTGGCATGGCAAGTGCGGCTAAGCGCTTGCTTCTTTATTGGCAGCAGGTTCCCAGGCCTGTCCAGACCGTGGGTCCTGCCTGAGCTGCAGCCCGAGCAAGGGTGATGGGTCAGCTGGTGCGGCGTCGTCCCCGCGCTTGTTGAGGGGAGCGTCGACTCCTGCGCGTTTGTGCATAGTAAGGGGTGCGTTTGCCCTCGCGCTCATTGAGAGGGTTTAGTGCCGGCTGACTTTTTCGCTTTGGTTTTGGTTTCAGCTGCCGAGGGTGGACGGTTGGCTAAGGCCGCCTTGTGAGCGTGAACAGGCCCGCGCAGGGGGCCAGCACCCAACCGCAGTGCAGAAGGCAGTGCGCGCTCACTGTCTCTGCATAGACCCTCTCAGTTTTGGCCTGGCCGTGATTGGGCCTCGCCTTTCAGTGCAAACACCGCTTGCACAGCTCTGTTAGTTTGGCGCGGATCGTGCAGAGCCTCGCGGCGGATCCCTCTGAGTTGAGGTTTCTCTCGGCAGACAGGGGGCCTGTGGTCACTCTGCTGCTCGAGCCTTTTAGCAAAGGCAGTTTGCTTCCACTGCCCGTTACTGGGTGGAGTTGGTTGGCAGAGGTAGCCGAGTGCCCAGAGCTGCTGCGGCATGGGTGCTTGTTAGTAAGAGCGAGAACGCAAGGGCCACCTCAGTTGCCGCCCAGCGTCCAACCCAAGCTCGTGAGTCTTAGGTTCTCTGCTCCAAGCCTTGGGGGGTTCTCCTCCCCCCTACCGAGCAGCGGGGCACGGCCAGCTCACCTAAAGCTCTCCACAACTAGGGGGTCTGGCCCACCCTGGAGAAAGCGGCCCTTGCTGGTCTTGGTTCTTCCTGGGAGGGACTGGCTTCCTAGAACCTCCCTAATGGTG